>BGNK01003114.1:0-82622 GCA_003297005.1 Symbiodinium sp. clade A Y106 | reverse complement strand
GTGGGCTCTTGCCGCATATACGCCTCAAGCATACAAACATGCTCATGAATCTCACGTCGCGGAACTGATGGAACTCGGCTTTCCCGTTCCGCCGCTCTAACTATTTTGCAGTATCGCGTGGTGACCGCGTAGTGCCCGTAGTGACCGCGTAGTAACCTCGTAGTGACCACGCAGAGACTCGGATGGAGACTCAGTCTTTACGGAGTCTTTCATGGTGAAGACAGCAGTCTTTATGGAGTCTTTGTCAAGTCTTCAGTCAACAGTGCAGCATCATTGAGTCATTGTTGAGTTACTATTGAATCATTATGAAATCACAATTAAATCATTATGAAGTCATTATTGAATTGGTAAAATGATCACAAAGCGGTTTCTTGATGCATTTTGCAACGAAAATTGGTTCAAAGACACCTCCGAATGAAACTCCGACACTACCTCGAGTTCGTTGACGGCTGCATTTCGCGACGAAAATTGGCTCAAAGACAAACCTCCGAATGAAACTCCGATACGACCTCGAGTGTGTTACAANTGACGGCTGCATTTCGCGACGAAAATTGGCTCAAAGACAAACCTCCGAATGAAACTCCGATACGACCTCGAGTGTGTTACAACTGCATTTCGCGACGATTTCGATCCTGAAGAACTCTCCTACCCTCTCCGTTTTTTCGCCTCAGAGCTCTCGAAGAGGCCGTTTCCGATGAAAAGTATCGCTTCTGCAACGTTTTTTCCGTAGAGCTCGAAGAGGCCGATTTCGACAAAACATTTTGCGATTTCGACCCTGAAGAAATTCTTCCTCTGCAACTTTTTTTTCGACAGAACTCGAAGAGGCGTTTTTCGATGAAACGTATCGCTTCTGCAACGTTTTTTTCCATAGAGCTCGAAGAGGCCGATTTCGATAAAACGTTTCGCAATTTCGCCTGAAGTCCTTCCTCTGCAACGTTTCTTTCCATAGAACTCGAAGAGGCCGTTTTCGACAAAAACGTATCGCTTCTGCAACGTTTTTTCCATAGAGCTCGAAGAGGCCGATTCGATGAAACGTTTCGCGATTTTTCGACCCTGAAGAACTCCTTTCAGCCAAGTTTTTTTCCGCCTCAGAGCTCGATTTTCGCGTGCAAAAAAACGACCGAGTTTTAATGTGTACCCTCAGGACTCCCTATCCTGTGTGTCTCCACACGCTCTTCTTCGGCTGCTTGCGAAGCAACGCGTGCCCAGTTTGCTCGCACTTTAGAGCTTCTCAAAATACCTCCAGGCTCGAGAGACTTGAAACAGTCTCCCAAAAGGGCTGCGGCTTCAGCTGTCTTGGTGTTGTTGCTGCGCTGTTTCGCTTGCTTTTCTTGAGTTGCATAGATGATGCGGAAGCCAAGATGCTTCTCAAGCAGCTTAGGTTAGATAGTTCGTCATTCAGAGTTTTGGGCTTGTGCTGTGCTGGTGCGCAGTGCGCTGGCTGCAGCATGGCGAAAAGTGGTGGCAAAATTAGCACCATGGTGTTGCTGCTCGCGGGCCTCTGGCTTGGTCTAGCTGGGTCTCGCTGTGCTCTCGCGTTGACAGTGGCTTAGCGCGGCTGGTGCTCTGAAGCGCCTGCACGCTGGCGCCTTGAAGCTGAAGCCGCTGGCAGTTGATTGCGTTTCCGTGGAGTCTATGGACATGGAGGTTCTTGTTCAGGTGCAGTGAGTAACTTTTTCTGATGGCTTGTTTTCCGTGAGCTTGTACCTGCTCGTGCCAGCCAGCAATTGGAAGCTCGAAGCCTCAAGAACAACACTGTGATCCTGGCTTCTTGCGTGCTACACCAGTCTCTGCAGCTTCAACTTGTCAGATATCCTCCAAAGAAAACGCGGATGACGTGGAACGCACAACGGCCGAGGCACTTTTGTGGAACTTCTTTCCTTGCTGGTTTCGGCTAGCTCTCCCTGGCTCCTGCAAGGCCAAGGCCGTGTCCGTGAAGTCTCGCGGACTGGAGCATCTTTTAGGCTGTGCCCATTGGCGCAGGCCGAGTGGCTGCAAAGACAGCTGCGGAGATCAAGCAATTCGGAGTGGACGAGTCTGCGAGCATGGATGGCAGGTCAGTTCTTGGTCCGGGCGGCCTTGGAAGAGGAGAACTACGCCGAGGAAGCACAGGAGATTACTGGGATTTTGGAGTCCCAGAAAGTGAAGGGCTCCGCGCTCCTGGACCTGACATATCAGTGGCTAGTGGACAAACCCTACAACATTGCTGGGGGCCCTGCCGGAAAACTGGCCAAGCGCATCGCTGCTGTGTCTGCCCCGCCGACGGCCGCAAGCGGCTTTCAGGCGGGGGGCCTCAGCGGACTGGAAGGGTGTGCCTTGGCGTCACTGTGGAAGTTCGTGAGGACGACGCAAGCGCCACGGAGTTCATCCAGGAGCTGGCCACGCTACGCCAATGGACCTGAATGAAGGCCGCTTGGGGGCTTGGGGTGGGTGATCCTTTTTGTCTGCGCCGCTGTGGCAGGTGTGCAGGTCTTCAACCTCACGAAGTCCCTGCCCGTAGAGCCCTACAGCGAGAGCGGGCCAAAACTATTGACGCGCAACACGACGCGCCGGGCCTGGAAGGCCACCTTCGAGCTCATGAAGAACAACACAAAGCGCGTGGCCATGTTGGGCGTCCCGGGCATCGGGAAGAGCCGCAATTTGGTNCCGGGCCTGGAAGGCCACCTTCGAGCTCATGAAGAACAACACAAAGCGCGTGGCCATGTTGGGCGTCCCGGGCATCGGGAAGAGCCGCAATTTGGTGCTGGGCCTCTGGCACCTGGTGAGGGGCCAGCAGCTGGAAGGGATTCCGCAGCCCGAGGCCATCGTGTTCGAAGCTCGGCAGAGCAGCACGGTCTTCCTTTTCACCGAGCGCAAGGATGGCGGATGGAAGGCGCAGAGCCTGCCGATGAGTAAGTGGGCTGCTGACAGCTGTGAGTACCTGAAGAACACCACCAACTGGTATTTCGTGGATGCCTACGAGACAAAGACTCCCTCCACCTCCATGTTGGCTGCCAAGACCGTGATCGCCTGCAGCCCAGACCGGGGCCACTACTCGAACTTTATCAAAGCCGGCGGCTGCGTTTTTATTGAATCGTGGTCGAAATCTGAGCTCCAAGCGGCAGTAGGTCAAATTGAAGCCGGTGTGGACATGCTGTCTAGGTACGACAAGATCGGAGGAAATCTGCGGGCCCTTTTGTCAGCTGAATCCGACTTCAATAAGTATGTGAAGGACCAGGAATCTGAGGCCACGGATTGGCAGCACTTGCAGCCTGCTTTCCGAGGCAGCTTGGACAACCAAGGCAAGAAGCTTCTCACTCGCCTCTTCACCTACATCAGCAAGGATGCCCGCGAGTACGAGGTTGATTTCTGTTGCGCCGGCGCTGCTGCGCTGGTTGCGAAAGAACACTATGACAAGCTGGTGAATCTCTGGAGCGACCCAAGCGACCCCTCCAGGTACTGGTTCCAAAAGTTTGTCGGACCCCTGTTGACCTTCTCGTGGTTTCAAAAGAAGTTTGCATCCTGGGCTATCACTAATCAGGGCACCGCTGACCGTGCTTCCTGGCAACGGGAGAGGTGCGGTTACTTGATGATTGCAGAGAACTTGCAGTTAGTGGAGTGCGATTCCACAGCCATTTTTGAGGAGAGATGGCAGAAGGCCCTGCAGAAAGGAACTCCATCGAAACAGGTTTTGAGTGGCCCACCCAATTACCCGGGCATCGACTACCTGCTGGAGTTCAACCACGGCATCCAGGTGACCAAGTCTGCAAGGCACAACATCGCCAAAGGAATTTCGCGAGAAGTTGGCGGATATTTTCAACAGCACAGGAGGCAGCCAGAATTTCACTCTCACGTTTCTCATGACAGGAGATCCGGAGAAATTCACGCCGGCAACAGGCGATTTCAGCCAATTCATGGCAATGGCAGGGCGAGGAAAGTTGTTTAACAATGTTCGTGTAGAGGTCGTGCAGATTCCGAAGACGCGCGATAGCCTGGATTGAAAACTATGCTTTGGAGAGATCTTGTGTGTGTCTGCAGGACTAGCGGTGATTTTCGTCTCGGTTGCTCTGTCAGGCAGCGGCTGGTCTCGCCCCATGGCCGAAACCTGGAGTGAAACCCGGGCATTGGTTGTGAGTCGGTGCTTGCAGTCAAGTCAATTCCTCTGAATGGTCGTCGTCAGCCAGCTGCGAAACCCTCATGCCATCTCATGCCTCTTCAGGTTTGCTGAGGATTGTAGAAACCGGGGATTCGTTTGTCTCTGTGTGAGATTGGTGAATGCTGTCAGAAAATGCGCGGGTGAGACTCATAAAGCTTTGTGGAGATCATTCCTTCAGACCCCGCCGGCAAAACCCTGAGAATCGTGACGCATCTCAGGAATGAGCGGGAGCGCGCGTTAGGTTTTGATGTTGGTCGAACCCAATCGGCGCGGATGCACAGCCAAGGCTCAGCTGATACTCAGGACGCTCATCTGTCTCGCTTGAAGCTCACAGGGCAGGGGGGGGGGGGCGGGCAGCTGATGCTCATCAAATGCTCATGATTCGCCAGCGGTGTCCATGCTTTCAAGGGCGTGCCGCAAGTCCCCAGTCCAAACCGCCTTTGAGGAAAGAGGATGCGCTTGTATGCGTTCGTGCCGCATGAGATTGTGAACGAGGGCAAGGCGTAGCAGAAAACTGCAGTTACTAGAGATTTGATGCGCCTAGGGAGCACTTCCCCGCGGTTTCTTCGGATCGGCCAAGGTATTAGGGTGCTTGTTTAAGCGAATGCTGAATACAGAGTGTGTGTCTGTCTGTGTGTATGTGCAAGCGGTGGGCTGGGGCACCTCCGCGAGCAACGAGGCAGGGCTGAGCCTTATGTTTCTTTTTTTGCTTCGAATCCAACTTGAGCAGGTTCTCTCGAGCTCTGCCAGCCCGGTTGTCGATTGTTCCCCGCCGCTCCTTGGCCGCCAGCGGCCGGCCCTTCGGGGAGGCCTTGTCCTTCTGTCATTCTGTCATTGGTCGCCTATGTGCGGAATTCACTATCATTATCTTGTTTTTGTTGGCATGCCGGACCCCATGACCGCATGACAGCGTTCTGTCATAGGTTATTTGGAGTCGAAACTCGCTGCAAATTTTCCGTGTTTTTGGCACACTGGGAGATATGACAACACTGTCATAAGCGAATTTCGTTGCTTTTTGCTCGTTTTTGTGGACCGCCGGCCACAATGACACAATGACAAGGCCCCCCTCTCGGCCGGCCGCGACCCAAGCCCCAAACCTGACGCTCTTGTTCTTTTATGCTCTGGATGCTCCGGCACCGCGAACGGCCCCCTCTGCAAAGCAAGCAAAAACAAGCAAATCTGAGCCGAAAATCGGCTGTTACCGCCGCTCCTTGGCTGCCGGCGGGGGATGCCTTGTCTGTCTGTCATTCTGTCATGGCCGTCTGGGCGCGGAATCCACCGCCATTTTCATGATTTTTGGCACGCCGGATCCCATGACAGCATGACGGCGTTCTGTCATAGGCCGCTTGGGGCGAAACTCGCCGCAAATTCGTTTGTTTTTCGGGCGCGTGGGCGCCATGACAGCTCGACGAAGTTCTGTCATAGGCCACCTGGGTCCAATTTGTGTTACTTTTGCACTTTTTTCGGAAGGCCGGGCAGCGTGACAGAATGACAGAATGACAAGCCCCCTCCTGGCCGGCCGCGACCCAAGTCCCAACCCTCCGTTTTGATGCTCTGGACGCGTTTTTTTTTGATGCTCTGGGTGCTCCGGGCACCGCGAACGGCCCCCTCTGCAAAGCAAGCAAAAACAAGCAAATCTGAGCCGAAAATCGGCTGTTACCGCCGCTCCTTGGCTGCCGGCGGGGGATGCCTTGTCATTCTGTCATTCTGTCATGGCCGTCTGGGCGCGGAATCCACCGCCATTTTCATGATTTTTGGCACGCCGGATCCCATGACAGNCCCCGAGGGGGGCCTGTCATCCTGTCATCCTGTCCTCGCTCGCCTGGACCGGGAATTCGCCTTCATTTTCGTCGTTTTTTTGGCACGCCGGACCCCATGACAGGACGATGGTGTCTTCGAGTTTTTGTTGGGGAACGGTGAGCCACTCCCTGCTCAGGTCTTTCCAAGAACTTCCAGGCTCGCGCCTCGCAAGCCCCCCGGTTGTCCCTAACTCCCGAACCCGCTGAACCCGAACCCCTAGAACCCTAAACCCTACTAGGCCGCCCCGCGAGTGCCCTGCCTCTAAGCCCTGGATGCTGATGCTCTGGATGCTGATGCTCTGGATGCTGATGTTCTGGATGCTGATGCTCTGGATGCTGCAGGCGCCGCGAACGGCCCAAATCCACAAAATTTGAGCCCAAAACCGACTGCCTGCGCCCCCCGAGGCGGGGGGCTGTCATTCTGTCATTCCTGTCATGCCTTTGCCCTGTACCCAGATGAGCCACTGAATTTTGGGCCAGGCCGGAGCCTGTCATTCTGTCATTCCTGTCACGCCTTTGCCCTGTACCCAGACGAGCCCCTGAATTTTGGGCCAGGCCGGAGCTTGTCATTCTGTCATTCTGTCATGGGTCGATCGTGTGCGGAATTTCCTGTCATTTTCGCCTTTCTTGGCATGCCAACCCGCCCATGTCAGCATACATGCCCCTTGTCATAGGGCATTTGGGGTCGAAATTCCGTCATTTTAGGGACCTTGAGCGCCGCGAGCAGGAACGATCATCACGTTCTGTCATACGCGAATTCGATGCTTCTGACTCCTTTTTGTGGGCCACTGGCCACCATGACAGAATGACAGAATGACAGGCTCCGGGCTGATCCAAAATTCAGTGGCTCGTCCGGGTACAGGCCGAAGGCATGACAGGCAAGGAATGACAGAATGACAGAATGACAAGCTCCGGGCTGGCCGGCCTGGATCGCAGGATGCTCCAACCAATAAAACACGAAATCGCTTCACGGTGGCGCCGTGGGCCCGGGATTAAAATCACGGAGTTGTCTGACTGCCAGCGGCACCGGTCGCCTCGTCAGCCGAGCCACGGGCTCCCCGGAGCCGGGAGCGCATGCTTCAGCAGAGTCTCCGAGCCATCCGTGGCTCGCACCATCATCGAGTCGTAACTCGAAACCTCCCGCACCGCTCCATACTGGGGCTGGAAGCTCCGCGCTGCATTGGTGGGGGTCCGGAACGCCCCCGCCTCCTCGAGCCGCCGCTGACGGCTCCTTGTCGAACTTTTGGGCATTGTCTTGATAGACACGAAAAGTAGCGGCCGGCATCGTCTCGACGTCCTCCGGGGCCACCGTGACCGCCTGGTGCGGCCGGGCGTTGTAGGCCTCGGTGACGTTTTCCACCTGCTGCCCCCAGCCGCCACCGTCCCGGGCCACCTTGCCCGCCAGGTCCTTCTTCTCGTTCCCCATGTCTGTGGTGACGACATAATCGCCCTCCCCCTCAACGAGGTCGGGGATGATCTCCGCCGCCGCTCGTGTCACCGTTTCGGCCCGCTTGTCGGGCAAAGCCTTCGTCGCCACCTCCCGGGTGAACACATCCGTGACGACCAAGCCGAACTTATTGGCCCGCCGGGTGTTCTGGCTCATATCAATGAGGTCGGCTTGCAGCCGGTCGTTCGGCCCCTCCGCCGCACTCTTCCCCAGGCTCGCGGGCTTGGGCGCGAGGATCTGCCTCGCCACGTCGCTGCGCAGGGCCGCCCGGGCCCGCGCGCTCGTCAGGTCCGCCGGCCCGGGAATTCTCTCCGAGCGATCTGGTAATATCTGGTACAGCTTTCTGGGTCCCTCACGTTGAAATCCCGGGCCAGCCGCCCGAGGAGCTCCATCGCGCCGTCCTCCGCCATTTTTTATCGTCCAGATCGATAGTTTCGGGGTTGGTGTATTTGGCACACCAACCCTTACAGGCCCGTTTTCGCACTCAAAACGTCCCCAAAACCGCATTCTTCCAGCATCCGTCCAAAGCCCCGAGCCTGGAAGAATAGCCTTCTAGTCCGAGTCGCTCCCGCGACCCTTCTTCTTCTCCAGCTTCTCTATCCTCTGCTGCAGGCCCTTGCAGACCTGCCAGAGCACCGTAGTCCAGCGTCATGAGCTCCCTCGAACTTCTTGAGCTTGCACAGGCTCTTGCCCAGGGCCCCCGAGGCCTCGACCTGCTGGGCCACGAAGCCCACCTGGTTCGCTGGGCCGTCGACTCTGTCATAGTACTGCGCCTCCACTGCATCGAAGGCCTCCTGGGCCTCCTCGGCTGGCACGGCTCGCAGGTTCGTCTTGAGGCTCTCGTCGCTCAGATTTTGGAAGCCGTAGAAGCAAATTACTTCGCCAGCAGAGCCGCCTCCTGTGTCAGCTTCTATGAGCAGGTTTGCCGGCCCGCTGCTCGTGTTCAGGGAGATGGTCTCGTCCAGCGCGTTCAGCTGGCCGATGGACAGGACCTTGAGCTCGGCGAGGGTCGCCTGGCGCGGCGTTCCGGAGCACCGTGCCCACGATGCTGCCCGGCGGCCCCACGGCGATCTGCTCCAGCAGGGCTGAGGACCTGGACTCCGCTGGTGCCCCCGGACAGGGACAGGAAGGGCAGGCTGGCCTCCGGCGCGATGGCGCCGAAAAAGTGTCGTCCACGACCCTGTTGGGTGCCGCCCCGCAAGGTCAGGAAGAAGTCTGACTCCAGCAGCGGCGCGCGCAGGCGCAGTTTGCTTTCGATCTGCTGGTCCGCCAGGATGCTGTCGTTGGTGGTCACGTTGCCCGAGGCCGCCACGGAGAGGAGCTGGGCCACGTCCGCGTGGTGGCGTTCAGGAGGGTGCTTGCTGCCTTGACGGCCGCGAAGGAGGCCAGGGGCGTGTTGTCGATGGCCCGCAGCACGATGGGGATGCCCCGGAGCTCGGGGGTCTCCACGAAGCTGGAAGCGGTGAGGCTGGTGCAGAAGATGTCGGCAGCGGGCTCGCCTCCGGGGCGGCCACGAGTCTGTCCAGGTGACCTGCGTGCCCAGCCCGTTGAAGGTGTTGCCCAGGATGGGCAGCAAGCTCACCGGCGCGCGGGGCACGAGGCTGCGGATGCCCGCCGTGGAGCGGCTGCTGCAGATGTCGCACCGGCACAGCACGGCAGTCTATCGCTACAAGGAGGTGGCCGGGCTGAGGGGGCAGTATCGGGAGCCGAGCATGGAGAGGACCCTGTATAAGCCACTGCCTGAACGGCGAGAGCCTGCTGCTGACGGGCTTTCCAGGGACTGGCAAAACCCATATGGCCAAGAAGATCGTCGAGGCTTTGCGGGAGCACGGGGACACGGTGCAGACGGCGGACCACTGGGTGCGCCGGAATGGTCGGAACGGCCACTGCAGCGCCACCTGGCTGGTCATCGAAGAGTTGACTCAATTAGATACTCCCCTGTGGGCTGATGTAGCCTGCTTGAGAATGAACAAGAAGATTCGCTTCCTGCTGCTCGGGGACTTTAGGCAGCTGCTCGCGGTGCTGGATAGCTTCGCGGGGGCCGAGGTCTGCAAGGAGCTGAAGGACAGCCAGCTGCTGCACGATCTGGAGGGGGGCTGGTGCCACGAGCTCTCGGAGCGCTGGCGCTTTGACGAGCGGATCTTTGAGTTCCTGACTTGGCTGCGAGTCGACGAGCCCGAGCAGGTCTCGCTGCCGCAAGCGGTGCGGGAGGCCCGGCGGCGCTTCCCGGGGCGAGGGGAGCCCGATGTGAGTCTCGTCATCTCCCATGCGAAGCGGCTGCAGATCAACGAGCGGGAGAATCGCAGGCTCGCGCCCGCCGATGCCCTGGTGGTGCAGTACGAGGCTCGCGGCGCGGTGCCGACGAATGCGCCGCAGACCATGAGGATCTGGCCGGGGCTGCGNTACGAGGCTCGCGGCGCGGTGCCGACGAATGCGCCGCAGACCATGAGGGTCTGGCCGGGGCTGCGATTGATCGGGGCCGGCGGCAAGGTGCAGAAGGGCACCTTCCTGACCGTGGAAGCCGTGGAGGGCGACGTCGTCCGGTTGGTCAAGCCCTGCGGGGGAGAGTGTGGCTCTACGATGTAGAGAGCCCGCATTTCACGCTCAAGCACCTCTACATGGGCTGCTCCCGAGCCACCAATTCGGAGCTTTTGAGTGTCCTTTGAGGTTGTTCAGGCTTGGGCGGATCCGCCCGAGCCGAAGCAGGCTCGTTTTGGTCAAATTGAGCGCGTTTTTGCGGCGGTGTCAGCATTCACCAAATCTGGTGAGTTGTGACACCGGCCCGTTTTGGATCAAATTGAGCGGGTTTTGCGGCGGTGTCAGGTTTCGCCAAATCTGGCGAGTTGTGACACCGGCCAGTTTTTGGAGCTATTGAGTGCGGTTTTGTGGCGGTGCCATCATTCGTCAGATTTGACGAGTTGCGGCACCGGCCAGTTTTTGATCAAATTGAGCGCGTTTTTGTGGCACTGCCATCATTCATCAGATCTGATGAGTTGTGACAGTGGCCCGTTTTTGATGAAAGAATGGGTTGAATGTGAGCTATTGGGAGCAAGGTCGGAAATCCGACTTTGCTTTTTCATCGAAAAACGCTGCAAAAAAAGGGCATAGTTTCGTTCCCCACACGCCCCGACTGGGGGCGACAGATGCTGCAAACAAACGGGCAGCATTCCGTTCCCCGACAGCCCCCCTCGGAGGGGGACTGAAAGGGTATCCCGCCCAGGCACAGGAGCCTGGCGGGGGCGGTGAGGCTTTGGAGCCGCCCCATTCCCTGGACGGCTCCCCGTGCCTCACGGACCGGCGCGAGCTTCATCGGTGGCTGGCGGTTACTGATGACCCGCCAATTGAGCCTTGAACAGTCAGGCACCACCTCCACTCGCTGGGACCGCCGTGCCACAACCTAGAACCTCTCCCCACGAGGGTGGATCATCGGCCCTAGGCCCCAGCTCAGCGTGCCCCTCGGACGGACGGACGGCGAACACGGCGAGCACGGTGACGGACCTGCCAGGCATCGAGACCGGAGAAAGGGGGGAGGGCGGGCGGGGCTTGTCATCCTGTCATTCTGTCATCGCTCGCTTCGGGACGAATTTCGGCATCATGTCCATGGGTTTTCGGGACACTGGGGGCCGCGACACAGCGCCCTCGTTCTGCCATCGGCCCCTTCGGTGCGAAACTCGCTGCAATTAACTCGGTTTTCGGAGCACCGGGCGCGAGGACTGTCTCGGCATTTTCGCTCTCTCTGGGGAGGGTGTTCCAGCACTCCACTCTATGACAGCTACAGGCCTAAGTTCGAGACATAGGCTAGAATTCGGTACTTGGAGACTGTATCGATTCTCGGGCCTAGAGGCAGCTTCGCAAGCAGCCGAAGGGCGTGCGGAGGGCTCGCGAGCTGCTGAGAGGCCGGCAGCCTCGCAGGCTGCTCGTAGGGTGCTCGTAGGGTGTTCGGAATACAGCCTCGTAGGCTGCTCGTAGGCTGCTCGTAGGGTGCTCGGAATACAGCCTGTAGGCTGCTTGTCGGCAGCTCGTAGGCCGCTCGTAGGCCGCTCGTAGGCTGCTCGTAGGCTGCTTGTCGGCAGCTCGTAGGCCTCTTGTCGGCAGCTCGTAGGCTGCTCGTCGGCAGCTCGCAGGCTGCTCAGAAAGCCTTGCAGGCTGCTCGCGAGCCGCTAGCTCGAGCTGCGAAGTGCCTCGCAGCTACTTCGAAGTGCCGCGCGCCAAAAGCCCCTTTAAATCCCGTTTTGCTCACACTTCAGAGCCCCTAAGATCGCTTGAGCTGCGGGCCGTAGGCCCGCGAATCGACAGTGCTTCGAAGTACCGAATTCTGACCCATGTCTCGAACCTAGGCCTGTAGCTATCACAGAGTGGAGAGCTGGAACACCCTCCCCAGAGAGAGNTGCGGGCCGTAGGCCCGCGAATCGACAGTGCTTCGAAGTACCGAATTCTGACCCATGTCTCGAACCTAGGCCTGTAGCTATCACAGAGTGGAGAGCTGGAACACCCTCCCCAGAGAGAGCCAAGCCTGCTTGGGGGGCAAGCCGGCAGCAAGACTCAAGAAAAGTTTCCAAAAGGCTTCTGCGCGGAATTCCTGCATGGCCGCACCAATTAAGAAGAATTCCTTGTTTTAGAAGTGCAACAGAACAGCCTCTCTGCGTGATGAGAACTCCTCTACTCTCGATCTTAACCCGGCTAAGCATGACTTAAAAACAAATATCAGTGGATGACTCCATCGGAAACACTCCTACTGGATGTTAGCAGGGTTTGGAGATAAAAAGTAGGCTTGGGGTGGCAACTGACGTCTTCCAGCTTTTTTTTGCTGAATAATAACGTTTTGTCTGGCTTTGTTTCGACATTCAGCTTTTGTCCGATTGACGGATCCATTTTCGAGACCGAAAAAACTCTTCGAAAACGTGTGCACGAAGGGTCTCCTCTGTTGGCGCTGCGCTTGGTAAGAATGCAGCAAGTTTCAACTTGATTGTTTGAAAGAACGAATACGTGTTCAAGACAAGCAATAACTAGCTTCATTTTGTTCTTCGGCTGCATCTTGCGGAGGCTGGTCGCTCTGCGTCCAGATTGTGCGATTCCAAAAATGAGCTCGAAAGTGGTTCGTCGGCACCAAAATGCAGGTCCAAAAATGCGACCGTTTTTCGAGCTCTCGGGAAATATGCCAATACAGAGGCACTAAAAGCGGGTTCGGGCTTCTCACTCTTTTTTTGAATTCTCGAATCCAAAAAAGTGATCACCGTTTCTCCCCAGTAGCCTGCTGGAGAATCAAAGTTCTACAACAGCTTCAACAAAACAAACTCTGTGGATCCACTCCCTTTTGACAAAGGGAGAGCTTGAAGGGGGCTTTAAGGGGTGGACAAAGGGAGACGTTTTGTTTAAGAAAACAGGGGGAGTTGGGAGGGGGCTTTAAAGGGGCTTTGAAGGGGGGCTTAAAGGGGCGGCTTTAAAGGGGGGCTTCAAGGNCCCCCTTTGGGGAGACCCCTTTAAAGGGGGCTTTAAGGGGGCTTTAAGGGGGGCTTTAAGGGGGGCTTAAGCCCCCCTTTGTCAAAGGGGGGGGCCCATCCTCAAAACAAAAGAAGAGAAAGAAGATGTTGCCAATGTCATCAGATAATGCCACGATTGTTTGATGAGCTCTTAGTGCAACTTTGACGCAATAATTGTCACAATGATGATTACTCACAGCCGTTTGAAGCAGCAGTTGCATTGCCGAAAATGTGCGTTCGTATCGACAAAGTGTTTCAAATTCATTACTCTAAAGCTTGATTTCGCTGCAATATTTGGCATCCACATTGGCAGAAAGAGCCAATGATGCCAATTAGCACGCACAAAACACAACGAACCGAATTCCAAGTATTTTGAGTTCAACATGCTTGGGTATTCTCTTAAGAAGGAGCATCTGTGCTAGCTGGTCATCTTCCATCGTCCGACGTCCATTAGAGAGACTGCTCTTGAGGTCCAAGATGCGCCCGCCAGAAAGCAAAATAGCTTTCGGCAGCAACCCGGCCATGCATGAGGAGCTTCATTATTTGATATGCAGAGATCAATGACGGAGCGCAGACTACGAGCGGTGGTTGGAGGACCCTTTCAAGAAGTATGCAATCGGCTCTGAAGTTAATGACGTGGAATCTAGCATGTAAGAGATGGACAGGCTCGTGCTGCAAGACGTGAACATTACTGGAGCTGTGGTTGCAGACTGCCTTCAAAGTGGAGAGCTTCTCGTGAAGCACTTTTGGCTTCTGCAAATCATCACAACTTTAACTCTGGAAACACAGCTTGGCAAACGCAGCAACTCTCAGGTTGCAACAGGTGAAGGAAACGCTCTTTGTCGCACATCAAAGCGTTTTAGGCACTAGAAGGAACGCGGAACCTTGTTTTTCTTTTTTGACCCAGTACATTCTGTTGTTAGCACCATCTGCCAAATGACAATGTTTGAGGTTCCGATGTTGGTGTCCGCGATCGATCGCCAGCGCAATTTGAGATGGGTAACAGTTTTTTGCATGTCCACTGGTTCCAAGTGACAGCGTTCACGCCCGGTGGGCTCTAAAGTCGAAAAAAGTCCCACAGCGCGAATAAAATAGGTTTGACCATTTGTAGAAGGGAATTGGAGTGGGTTTGGGGTGGATTTGGAGAGTGGGCTTGACATGGGTTTTTTTCAGAAGGGTTGGAATGGGGAAGAGGTGGGTTTGGGTGAGTTTGTGGGGTGGGTTTGTTGGGTTTGTTTGAATGGGTTTGGCCTGGGCTGGGTTTGCGTGGGTTTGGGTCCGGGTGGGTTTTACATGAGGACGCTCTCGGTGGCGCACCGTATGAAGAGTGCATTTCTCCGAGATTGGAGTACATTCCCTGGTATCGATCCTTTGGTGGATCTGTCTTCGAATGGAGCCATAGCATGGACGATGATACTTGGGCCAATATTCCTTCTAGACAGCCAGAATTCAAGGTAAACGTCTCAATTCTACCAGTGCATCCTACCTTCTGAACGATCGGTGATTCTCCGGGCGCACCAATGGATCCACGCTCTTTACAGGAAGAGGCATCGTCCGGTGCACCTTCACCTAGCTTTCAACGTCCTCTAGAACCCGCACGATCTCCCAGTGGAAAAGGGAGAAGGAGGCAAGTCCTCCAAGGGCAAAAAGTCTTCCAAAAGCAAGTCCAAGGACAAGTCCAAAAGCAAGAGCAAGAGAAAAAACTAACTAAAGTCGAATTCTGGAGCTATGGTCCAGTAACTCGTCATCGTTCTCGGCCTTTTGATTCGATCCGCCATGCAGGTCGCCGTCATCTATGAGAAGACAACTTCTTGTGGAATGGTGGAAACAACGCGGAAGTGAGTTGAGTGTCTCACAGAAAGCTTCTCTTAGGAGAAGGTATCCACTTGGAGCCTTAATTCGTTTCAAAAAGGAAGATGCTTTTCACCGGAAAAGGGACTTCCTTAATATCTTGCCACACAACAATGAGAAACTTATCCCGATAAGGTACTCATTTGATGCGACTCTTTCCGCCGCACGCAGCCATTTCGCTAAGCTCGACACCTTTTCGTGCAGTAAGCTTTCCTTCTGGAGAGGTAACTGAAGTGGGCAAACTTTTCAAGCAAGAGTTTTATTCCGAAGATCCGTTTGCGTTTCGTGTGCGTGTTCTGCTTACATATATGCTGTCTCCAGGCAGAGTCTGCAAAGTGGCTCGCAAGTCACAGCAGCTTGTAGAATGCCGACTCACGGCCATGCAGTTCTACGTGTTTCAAATTTGTGCCTGGTTGAAATACTGATGTCACACATCAGGTGTCTGTCTGTTTCACGTATCACTTGCATGTGTCCATGCCTGTGGCTCCAAGTTCTAGCAGAGTACAATCTACAGCTGTGTGCCTGCAGTAAAAGAGACTTCTGTGTGCCTGTGTTCCTGTACACCTTGCGAGGAGATACACACCCAAGTCCCTTTGAAACTCCTCCAACTCCCTCTGTTTTCTTAAACAAAAACTCTAGCAGGCTTTTTCAAGCCGTAAGAAAATGAACAAAAACGTGCTTACCACCCCACAGAAGGAGAAAGCCACACGAAGACGCTTTAGGAGGGTTAAAAACGAAGAAAATAAAATTCATCTCTTGAAGTCTCCCCTTTAAGTCTTCTTTGAAGCCTCCTTTAAAACTCCCTTTTAGCTTCTCTTCAAAGCTTCCTTGAAGCCGCCGTAAAGACATGAACAAAAGTGCTCACACCCCACAAGCAGGAGAAAGCCACACGAAAACGCTTTAGGGAGGTTCGAAGAAAATAAAATTCATCCCTTGAAGTTCCCCTTTAAGCCTTAAGTCCCCGTTTAACCCCCCTTTAAGTCTCCCTTAAGCCTCCCTTTTAGTCCCCCTTTGAAGCTCCTTGAAGCTCCCTTTAAAACCTCCTTTGAAGCCCCCTTAAAGCTCCCTTTGAAGCCCTCTTGAAGCTCCCTTCACTTTTAAGCCCTTTAAAGTCACCCTTAAAGCCCCTTCTTGCCTCTCTTTGTCAAACGGGGGGAGGCCGAGCAGCAACCGGAGCGTGCCACTCGCTGCCACTCGCTGCCGAACAGCTCCGCGCGCCGGGTTCCTTGTCTTTGTCTTGCAAAGCGCCGCAACGCGCACTCTCAGGTGGCTGGCTGTGTCGTTCGCGCGCGGCTAACTTTTTCTTTTGGAAATAGTTCAACCACCGGAGAGGTCACCCCGGCAACTTCTGATTTTAACTTCATTGTCGCGATAAAGAGTTTCTCCAAAAATGTGGCACGCTAATCAACACGCAAGACGTGTTTCGCAAGGTTTCCACTCTGTTCCTTGAATGACCGGCTGTTTTTGCAAACGATTGGGAAAGTAGCCTCCGATCGATAGCCGACCGGAAAATGTCGCTGGTAGCCAAGATGTTTTTGCAGTTCAAACTTGCGACGATATGTTCCTGCAGCCACTTGCGGCTTGCTTTTTTGCTATTTTGGATGGATCTAAGAGACCGAATGTTCGAAAAGCAGATGCCACCAAGCAAATGTCAGTTGCTCGCATTCGCTTTTGTTGCTAAAAATAAGAGTGGTTGATTTTTTTCGTGCACTAAGTCCAAAAAATCACGGGAGAGTTCTAAATTGGAACCACTGATGGAGACGGATGTGCCTCTGTTTATCAGGATGCGTGCAAAAAGGAACATGATCAGAGATGACTTTCGCCGCTGAACACACACGTTCGTCCAGTTGCAGTTGCAGCCTTCAACACACTTTTAATGGAAGTTTGTTTCTTGCGTTTGTTGATGCAAGTTTTTCAGTTCTAGTCTCTGCCCATGTGTTTTTTGAATCCCAAATTGCCACCTGCTCACTGTTTCATCGCACGGCTCCAGCTCACTGCAAGCACATGCACGATCGGCTTGCCATCATTACGGACCTAATTTCGGGAAACATCTTGAATAAGTTAGTTGTGTAGCTTTTCCTGGTCGTGAGCCGGAAGCAGACCGTGTGTTTCAGCTTCGTACAGTTGCATACTTGTGCAAGGAAAAGGATGCCAAAATTTGTGTGGTAAGACAACGTTTACGTGTATTTCGACATTCGGAGCAGAATGCTGGGGAGTCACTGTGGATGTCTGGCTGTGTCCGCCAACCATTTATTGAACCAACGAAAACAGAAACTGCACTTGCGCCAAACGGGTCGACAACTCAGTTGCAAGATGCGACGGCGTGGAGCACTTAAGTTGTTTGAAATGACAGTTTGCTAGAACAGCTAATGAATTATGCCATGCTCGGCAAGTTACTTTTCACTTACGAATCGTTTTTTCGTCTCACAGCTTGTAGCAGCTGAAATATTTTCGACAGAAAGACGAAAGGTGGACCACAATTTCGGAATCGACCACTTTGGGCGGGGAGTCGTTGTGATGGTGTGCAAGGTTGCAAAGGATACAATGCAGTAGAAGTCCGCTTCTCTGCGGGTGGGTTCCAAGTACCGTGCCGCCATGGCGAACAACTTGGAAAGCGACTGTATACTTTGTTGCATGGGCAAGCAGTGTTTGCTCCCGTGTTCAGGTCAAGTCCAGCAGTGTGGATTGGTGGATTGCCCATGGTTCATTTCATCTTCAACGAATCTTTGTGACCGGCTTGGTGCTTCGTGGCATGGAACAGTCATTTACAAACAGTACTAACGATCTGCATGTTGAGAAGTGTCTGATGATAGCAACAGCTCTTGACTTGATAAGCCGTTCAGCTTGGCTCAACACCCTTTCCCAGCACTGCCTGGTGTGGGCTACCCCGGTGGACAGCCCCCAGGATAAATGCAACTCGGCGGAAAGCAGTTGCGCGCAAATTGTCATGTAGCAGGGTTAGCAGCTTTAATATCAGAATGCAGGCCTCCGCAACATTTCACCTTTGTGGTCGCTCGAAATCTCATTTGATGGCATCCTCGGTATTAAACGCTCAGCCCATCACAGCTTCGTCCCCACATGTGTCGTGTTCAAAAGATCCGCTGATGAAAACAGGGGGGATTGAGCTGGATCTTGGAGTGCTGCAGTTTTGTGCCGGTCGCGTTCAATAGTCGAGTTTGCGTCTGGACGTTTGTTTGACAGTGAGTACTGTGCATGCGCAAGCCTATATTCTTGCGAAGATACACCGCAGCTTGTAACCCGCATAAGCCCTAGCAGCCAATGGCAGAACCAGCCTTCTTTGCAGGATGCTCCAAAGGTGTTAGCACGAGAAATCCTTCAGTATAAATAAAGACCACAGTCTTGCAGGTGTTTTCGCGCGGGTTCACTGTGGCCTTGTCATTCCTACTGGCACTCCTGCTGCTACTGTTATTCTTGATGTGGTAGTTTATTGTGTGCGTATTGCCATTAGAATTAGTATCAGTGGTTTTTTGTTCATGGGTCATATACATGTACAGCTGTTCATAAAAGCACTCTGGCAACCCCAGGCTGGGATGCTTGGTGTGGTTTGCAGGCGCGGTGCGTGGCCTCTAGTCTTTCTCAGATTCTGAGTCTAGACCAACCGACAGCACGCATTCTGCCGGGCGATCAGCGGCTGCTGTAGGCCGGCGATCGCTTGAAATGCACAGATTTGGGAGGCATCAGGTATCATGTTGTTCGTGCTGATGTAGCCTGAATTTCTGTACCTTTTTGTTGTGGTGTTGAGTTTCCAACTAATTGCCGGTGCCATCACCTCTGGGCTAGCTGCCTCAGACTACCGCTGCCAGTGGCACTCCGTGGCACTCCGGCGTTGTTGAGCACCGCTTGATCGAAACGGACAGGTCAATATACGAGCTTGATGCTTGCCAGAAAGTCAGCAGCTGGGCTGGCAGGCTATTGAGGTGGCGCGCGGCCATCTTTTCTTAGTCTGCCGGAGCTTCAGTTGCAGCGGCAAGCAAACTGTGAGAGTACCAGCGAATCGCAAGCAGTCGGGGGCAGAGGGAATGTCTCCTTGAGGATACAGATGCGTCATCTGGTTGCGATCGCAGCCCTACTATTTCCGGTTCATGGCCGAACGCTCCCAACATGCTGGTCTGGGTCTGAGCCATCCAGCTATCCAGCTATCCATCCGGTTTGCAATAAGACAATAAGACCCCATAATAGTGGGATGTTGAAGAAGCATTGATGCGACATCCAAGAACATATCACATCAGTCGAGCCCTAGTCTCAAGTGGAGATTCCACCAGGGACTCGTCGATAGCCGGCCTCAGCTTTGACTGCACCAATGTCAATGGAATCATGGAGGCCCTCTCGGCTGCAAGATTTGCATGCTTGCAGGTTCTGACGGACGGTTTGAAGATTTGGGGTTGGCAGTCAATTTCAGCACCGTGCTACGCTCCAGCTTGGAAATACCGGAGGAATGCCTCCGCAGCCGCAGGTACATGCACGGGCATTGAATGGCTTCATCCTCGCGCCAGCCGGAGTCCCGGGCACTCTGCACTGCCCTGCACTTCGCCAGAAGGGAGTCTTTGCCTAGGGCTTGGGGTACATTCCTCACAGGATCCCTTCAGCAACACTGATAGCCAGCCTGTGGCAGCGACAGCCCCAGCGAGTCGGCGAGCCATCGCTTCACTTCTTCCTTGTCATGTCTTTCTTACGACTTTGCGTCTCGTCAGGCCCGGCACGTCGGCTCGGTCGGCCGCTCTGTCATTGGAGACGACAGCCAGGACCGGGTCGGCTTTCCGGCGAGAATAGGGGAGGGGCGCAGTCGCCGTCTTGGGAAGTGAGGACTGGGCCATTGTCAAAGGGGAGTGCGCCAGCGTCGTGAGCTCACGATCATGAGTTCCGATGAATCATCGTATCATCTGTATTGTTTTCAGGTTAACTCAAAGGTGCAGAGCATGATCTACGAGAGGCTGTCAAGCATGTTGGAGCCTCGTGTGTGTTCGACTCATCCGGTGGGACAGATGCACGAACAACGTGCTCTACCTGCCCTACGACGGCTTTGACAGCATTCAGATTAAGGCATGGCGTGGGTGTTGTGCATTCCTTGTTGGCACTTCTGCCAGATTGACAGAGAAGCCGAGGTCTTCATGCCTGATGGTGGGATCACGGCCTTCACCCTCTCTATGGGTCTTGCCAATGATGCGAGCACCTCTGAAAGATCTGAACCGTTCTTGTGCCATGTCTCTTCCCTCAATCACTTCAGACCTCCACCCTGGATACGCTGTTGTTTGGCGCCCAGATTATACCAGGTAGGTCTGGCAGACCAGCAGCTCAATGCTCGGTACCAGGACGATGCAGAGGCTTCAGCCAGCTGTGGGACCACCAGGTGGTGGGACAACTGTGGACATTACGGCCGTGCGCTTGGCAAATTTGCCTAGCGCAGCAATGCAAACAGAGTATGTCAACGGGTCTCGGCACTGCGTTTGCTGCTTGTCTCGACTCGAACGCCTTGCTACTGCCCGGTCCATGTGCAGGTTACAGATCTGGAAAGATTCACGGCTGCGCAGGCACTTCTCTACTTCTCTTCGTGAGTTGCTTTCAGTATGTTTCTTGAGTGAGTTGCCTGTGCCTGATCGTATTTTGCATCCTTCAAGCTAGAGCAGCAAGAGCGAGCTACTGGTACTAAACTTATAACATATTGGTAAATGTCGACTATGTAAGACTTCAAGCACTCACGACAACACCATTGTGTACCGATCTCAACCGCATTGGGGACACGAAGAGGCAGAAACCTTGAGCCGTTGGCGTTGGTCACGCCTGCAAAGCGTTCCCGCACCCCCAGACCTTTTGAACCCTGAAGCCCGAAGTCCTACAGCTTGAGCCCTAGAATCCAAGCCTGTGAACGGCTGAGACTGACTGAACTTCTGAACCATGGGAGACTTTCCTCGCCATGGAAGACAGGGGACCTGTGTGGTACGGCCGCTGGGGCACTTGGGGGGATTCCGAGACCCCCGGCTTGCAAACTCCAAAGCTTTAATGCCGTCAAGTCCTGAAGCCCTGACAGCCTAACTGCCGAAAGTGGCTTTCTGAGGACCGTGTGCTTGCTGGCACCCGTGGTCGCTGTTCTCGAGGCAAGCTTCGCTGAGCCTCGCTTTGAGGATGAAGATCGCTGGGCGAGGCTGTTGGAGGCCCAACGTTTGCCATTTCAATCTAGCGGAACTGGCATTTGAGGGTTTTCGGGCTTTGGGGCTTTCGTGCTCGGGCGTCTTTAGGGTTTTGGGAGAAGTGCATGTTTCGCGTCAGGCGGCTGGGGCTGCCCTGCAGTCCGACATGGCCGGTACCTGCGGTGCCTGCGGTTGAGTACCCTAACCCTGAAGCCCTGAATCCCAAATCCTAAACGAGCTGTTGTCTTCTTGTTCAGACTTGCGGAAAGGATAAAAATAATCCTTCGGCTGAACACTGAGGTGCAACAGATGGTGTCCCGTGTGCATGTATATCTACGTATTACATATGTATATACATATATACACACACACACTTTTTGACTTTGAGAATGCTGCCTGAGTGATCGAAGCCTAGCGAAAGTTGTCGAGACAATATATGGGTAGTTGTCAAAATTAGGGTCCCTTTTGGGGTACCCTAAATAATAGGTGCCGTCTTATAATAGGGACCCAAAAAGGACCATAATTTTGACAACCACCCATATATATATATATGTATATATATATGGTACCCCTATATATATATAGATATATATATATATATATGTATACATACATACATACATACATAATTACACACGCTCACAGTAATGAAACGCATACATACGCACCTCATGCAAATACTCAACTGCGTGTGGATAGCTGATCCTTACTCGGCCTTTTTGGGCCCTCTCCAGTCCTGGCGGCTGTCCATTGGAAGCCGGTCTGGCTGACGACACGTGTTTGGGCTGCACTCATGTTTTGGGCTTCGGTGGTATCGCACCCTGCAGGCGTTCCCGAACTTGGGAGCTTGGTTGCTGAGCGCACATGTCCGCTACCAACATTTCCAACACAACTCAGATTCTAAGTGAGAGGCCTGAGGTTCGAGTTCTCGAATGAGTCCGTTAGAGCCTCGTTTGTTCTAGCGAGTCTAGCGAGCTGAAATTAAGCTTGGTTCCACGAGGCCAGCGGCTGCTCCATGCCCACATCATCGGCAATCTGCCTCTCAATCCTTGTTGAAGTTCTTTTCGGGCACGTGATGTTTGAGTCTTCGGACACTCTGATGTGGCAGAAGAAGATTTGTCACCTGTAAGCTCTTTCAAAAGGTCTCGGCCCGAGCTCAGGTTGCTGTTCCTCCCCTTAAGTTTCACAGCCTGCGATGTTCAATCTCACAGCCATGCGTTTCTCTGCCCCTCCACGCGGGAGACCGGGTGCGCCGAGCTGCTCCTTCCAGGGCGTGCATTTCGGCGACGAAGCAGAGAAGGGCCGGCGCATGACCACAACCTTTAACTTGGGATGTCAAAGGATGTTGTACAGTTTTCCTCGAGACGGGAGATCTTCGGCCTCGTTTCTCTCCGCTCCCGACCTCACAGATCGGGGCTTGGCTGCGTTCCACAAGCGCAGGTGTNCGTTTCTCTCCGCTCCCGACCTCACAGATCGGGGCTTGGCTGCGTTCCACAAGCGCAGGTGTTCGGGATGCGCTCAAGCAGGAATCAGTTTTGGCACTCTACTGGCAACTGACTGGAGCGGGACACGGCATGTCGTTTGTGGCAGCGCTGGACTCGGCACAGCAGGCACGGCGGTACGTGGAGCTGTTCTGACTTCGGTGAGTAGAAAAACTTAACAGGCCACATTGTATGGTCGTGTTGTATAGTCGCGGCCCTTGTATGTCTACGCAGTTTTTCTTGCCCTCACAGTGGGAGCGGTTTGTTGAGGGATGCGAGGATCTCCTGCCAACGTGCAAGATATCTCCGCGCTAAATATANGGAGCGGTTTGTTGAGGGATGCGAGGATCTCCTGCCAACGTGCAAGATATCTCCGCGCTAAATATATGTATATCGTTTTTCTCACAGGATGGTGGATGGAGATTGCATAGGGCCGCCCATAAAGCTCTTTCAAAACACTGATAAGAGCAAGCAGCAGCCGAATAGCCGTGTCAAGAACCATGATAGTTAACAGTTTCACGGCAGTTAGATTCGGGCCAGGTCTGCTTGCGAGGCGGTACGGCGCACGCTTTGGTCCGGTAAGCGTGGACTGCTAGAGGATCAGGCGAGCCTTGGGAGGGGCGCTTCGGTTTCACGGGTTTTTGGATCATGGCTTGTAACTGAGGTGCAGGGGGCTTGGGATGTACGGGGCTTGGGATTCATGGGTTCTTGTTTCTGTGGATTTTTGGATTCAGTTCATTCGAGTGCATTGCATCAGGTTCAGTTTTCGGTATTGAGTGGCTGTTCGACTCCTGTGCTAGTTCAGAGCACCTCAATATAGGAGCACATGGTTTTGAACACTATTGTTCTCGGCTTATGTGAAAGTGCAATTCGGCGCCGTCAAGCAAACGCAGAGAAGCTTCGTGTTTCCCGGCGAGGGTTGAGGGAAATGGCAAACCCGACCAGCCCATCGCCCGCAGCAGGGTCTTAGACAAAGGATGAACATCTCGAGCCCCCCCACGCCCTATACCCTTGATGCCATCGGTCCTCTAAGATGGGAAGGCATGGGCATGCTGGAGCTCGACGTTCGACACGGCGGACCTGAGCCCAGACACGAAGCACGGCAGGTGGGATGCTTCGTATGCATTGCGCCCCGAAATTCCGAAACAGATGATACCCCTTAGCTGTCTGGCCTCTGTGCAATACCATACCACACGCAACGCCTCAAGACCGACACCCAAGCTTTGGGGAAGCCCTTGGAACACCAAATGCTGTGAGTACCCAAACAACCCCAAACCCTAAAGGCCTAAGCTCTATAGACCCCAACTCTTTTATCCCTACACCCTATATCCCTAAACCCTATATCCCTAACACCTATGGACCCTAAGTCTTGTATCCCTCAACCCTATATCCACACTATATCCCTAAACCTCAGCCCAAGTAGGGCTCGGCTGGCTGCCCTGCGGCTTTGGGAGCGCGAGCCCAGCCCGGGCTTGGCCCTGGAGCTTCCAGTTCGCTGGGTGCCTCAAGGCCAGGGGGGTTTAGGAGTTTAGGGATTCAGGGCTTTGGGGGTTTTAGGAGTTTAGTAATTTAGGGGTTTAGGAGTTTATGCATGCGGAGACACTTCTCAAGACAGTTCGGCCGAAGCACTTCTAACGCCCAATCGCGCGGGACTGTCTCGGTGCATGCGGCAGGGCAGTGTTTGTTATATTTGGGAGACGAGACCCCGCAATGGTAAACATCTGTAACAGGGGGTGGAAAGGGTTTAGGGATTTCGGATTTAGGATTCAGGGCTCAGGGTGGTTGAGTGTTCAGAGGTTTGTAGAGGTCGGCAAACTACAGGGTTTGCACTTCAGGGTTTCAGGTTGCCATCATCAAGGAGATGCGGTCATCATTGTTTGCAGAGGCAATAGCAGCATGAACGCTACTTCGTTGAGAAGTAGGAAACTGCATCATCAGTAGCACTCAGAAGCATGGGGCCATTGATCGCGAACATGAGTGATAGTTCGACTTAGGAATGAATACTCCACATAGTGCAAATTCTGTTAGCGGCAATCAGAATTGTCTCCTGATGAGCGATCAGGGTTGCTCGCACCGTTTGGTTTCAGGAATTTGGGGCTCGTGAAGGCTTAGTGTTCGTTTCGCACGAGACCACTTCCGCGTTTGCCGTGTCGCGTCGAAGGCATGGTTGAAGATGCCGCCAACACGGTTTCCGCGCTTCGCCCCGGATGCCACTGGCAGCGGTTCTTCGAACTCTTTGGGGAGTTGCCGGGCAACCACAGAAAAGAAGAGAGGTCTACTGCGGGACATGGCACATGCAACAGACATGCCTAGCTTGATAATGTTAGCCTGCCTCGAGGATGCCAAGAGGGAAGGAACGGGTGATGCGATAAACAGGCTCCGAGCCCAGATCTCAACTTCCATTCAACCCAACGTGGCCGGAAAGGAGTTGAGGATAGTATTGGTAGACATTGGCAGTACTGCCAATGGTATTAAGGATGCTGCAACTACATCTACTACCACTACTACTCCTGCTGCTGCTGCCGCTTCTATTGTCACTACTGCTGCTTGTCACCACCCGCATCACTACCGCCATAGCGCACTACGGCAGTAACACAAGCATTTCCACTGCCACTGCCACCGCAGGCACTAATGCTGTCATCATATTCACCACAAGACTCAAAATCACAGAATATTGTCCCTCCAAAAGGCTCTTAATCCTCGAGCGCGTGCTTCGAGATTCCGGTCGCGTTGTGCTCCTGGCGCTCTTCGAACGGGCCTCTGCAGCCCTCGCAACTGGGATCAACTTGCGTAGAGAGTTGGATTCGGGATAAGTACGATAACTAGCAGAGTGGGAACTTCCCCGGGCGACTTGGGGATTATTCGGGTTGGGGATGAGTGTTTTAGTAGTGCTTATTCAAGGTTTCGTAGCAGTGTTTCGGGCTACACGTTGCCTCATGCCATGATCCGATTGATCCGATCAGGATGTCTCCTAGTCCTAGTGCCTTGAGCGAGGCTTGTAACCCGACCTTCCAAGGCAATGTACGAGACTCTGGCAGGCTCTGCGGTTGCCTTGCCGTGAAAATCCAATCTCAAGCTGCGAACTGCCTTGTGCCCCTTGTAGCTGTGCAGGGCGCTGTCTGTACTGGCCGTGTCAAGCACGGGCTCCCGCCTTCCCAGCGATCTGCACCCTGCGAGACTACGACGTCCTCAAGGCACGGCCTGGGGAAGTCAAGAAAGCGAAACAGAGCACGGCCGCTTCTGGTGCCTTTGCCGTTGCCGTTGCCTTGCCTGGTCAGGCACAGCTGTGCCGAGGAGAGCCGGTTCAGGCTTCGGGGCCCAAGAGAGAGCACCGACATTCCGAAAGCATCGAAACCCGAAGCCCCGAAGCCGCGACGCTTTGTTCCGCGCCAACACTGCCGAGTCTTCAGGACGACGAGGCAGCCTACATCCTCCGCCGGTTAGATGGAGAGATGGCTCCTGAGTGGTCGACGCCGGTTCCCCCGGAGGCCCATTTTGGGATGATGGTAGCCAGGGGCTAGGGCTCAGATGCGGCTTTCAATGGCTGCAACAGCACGATGAACGATGCGTTCACAAGAACCCGATGCTTGGCACGTTGAGGTGCTGCTCATCACGACGACCTCGCCCGCAGTGGTGTGTGGCCGTGATGGCCCGGTGGCGCTGCGTTTGGCGCACGTGTCCAAGGCCAGGAGCGCACTAAGGGGTGGAAAGGCCAAAGGGTGCAGAAACTCGGTAGAAATCCTGTTTGTTACGACACCAGTCGTCTTTTCTGCAACCGGACCAGTACTGTAGTTTGCTGTCGCGCTTTCTATCGAGTGCCGGGCACGCCTTGCAGCGACTTTCGCCCCAACCCGACCGGATGGTTGACCATGATCCAGCTCTTTCTCAGCTTTCTCTTCCTTTGATCTGGCTGCAGGCTCATGCGGTCCTCCGCCTGTTCAGAGACACGTCTTCTGTCCCGGCTTCGTGGAAATTGACTGTCCAAGACACGTCGAGCAACGGAACCTGGGTAAATGGAACCTGAGCAGCACTATCAACCTTGTTGTGGCTTTTTGTGGGCTAGCTTGAAGGCATTGAGTCCGCCGCGTAGAACCTTGATTGTATGCAGGGAGTTCAAGACGAGGTCCCAAGCCTAAGATTGGAAGAGGCTCATGAAAAAGCCGCCCACCGACATGACGCAGTCGACGGCCTTTCTGCTCTGCCAAGGTATCAAGCTCAAGCCGAAGACCCAGCAGGAGCTGAAGCTGCATGACCAGGTTTGCTTCGTGCCGCCGGCGCCGGCTGTTCGTCAGTTGATCTACCAGGACATTTGCTCGGGCAGCCGGGGTAGCTTTGCTTTTGAAGTTGTTTTAGTCGTGTTTCGAATCTTGCGCCCACGACCCGGTTAACGTGATTCACGAGTTTTGCAGGTGCTGCCTGGCAGCGTGCTCCTGCGGCCACCGGCCCCGCCTGTGGTTCCATTGCAGGTGCCGATGATGACGTCGACCCCGGGTTCGTTGCAGCCTCCAGAAAGTATGTGCCGAAGTTGCATTAATGAAGGGTTTCGGAGGTTCGAGTTCTCGCGCTCTTGCCGTGCGCAGATGCGCGAACGGGTGCCTTTGCCCAATGGGCAGTGGTTATCTTAAGCTATAAGGCGCTTGAAGCGTATGGCTCAGTGGAGGAATGGTGGAATTGCAGTTCGAACCAACAGGTATCGCACAGGAATGGCGTGTTTCCGCAAGTTCTGCTGTGTTTAGCTGCAGGATATGATTATGCTACACATCTTCGGGTTGAATCCGAACCCCCAAGTTTGGAGGCTCCTGTGTGAACACGATGTGCCAAAGCACCAAGGCCCAACAAGCGCCCGAGGCTTCAGGCCTCAGCAGGGTCAGGGGTTCCGAGTTTGAGGGCTTGAGGGTACTTTGGTTTTTGGGGGCAGAGGATTTGGGAGTTGAAGGTTCGGGGATCAGGGAAGATCAGGGTTTAGATTCACAGGTTGAGGGTTTTGAGTGCTGGAAGCCGCATGGCAGTCTGTGGTGTCGATGCGCTGTGGGCTGACCTCGGAAGGATGACTCGCTCTCCTCTTGGTTGGGGCCGCTTGGCTCATGGTTACAGCATAGTCATAGTGGCTAGAGGCAGTTGAGGGTGTGGAGGGTGCTGAACTAACAGACAGCACCGGTCCTGGGGTCACCCAGTCGTTCTGGGCCTTTCTGCTCAGAGCGTACTCTTGCTAAGGTCTCTTGGGGATCCAGCAGTCCTTCGATACGAGCACCAGCTGTGCAAGATGATTCCTGCTGCATCAGAGCTCCGAGACGCTTATGCCTACAACATCAGCCATTTAGCTGGTTTCAGTTGCAAACCATGGACAGATGGACCTAAATCCTGACCCTCGGACACTACATGATTCTAAATGCCTTCATCACCAAATGCGATGGTCAAAACTTATGTCCGCATAGGCCTACAAATGCTTGGTGCAGTGGTGCAGAAGCTGTTCATGCGGTTTCGAGGGTTTGACAAGGGGGACATCCCTCAGGTGGGTTTCTGGCCGAGCTCGGTGTGCAGGAGGAGCACAAAGCCACGTTCAGGCCTGTTCACGCCGATTTGGGTGATCATGGTGTAGACTCTTGGACCATACCATGCGGCAATAGCGGTCATCCGTTAGTACGAACCTAGGAATACATGAAGTTTCAAGATCTCCTGAATCCTAAATCCCATCCTGGACCACAAAGAAACCCTAAGCCACATGTCCTCAATGATAATGAGCCCTAAGCAACGAAGGCTTCCTCCAAAAGCCCGGCCGCAGGCGTGGCCTTCTTCAGCTGCGCCACGCCAGCTGAGATCCAACAAAAAGAGTGTACGTCGGGGCTTCCTCGAAGCAACGGACGCTGTATGGTGTGGGGGGCCGCGGGCGATAAGGGTTTAAGTCGAGGCTTCAGGGCCGATGCAGGCTTTCTTGAGGATGAGCACTCAGCACTCCAGAGAGGTGCTGGGCAGTTGCCGGCGCAGCCATGCTTTGGGAGTGTCTCAAACTGACTTGCTGAATCGAAGACACTAGGAATCGCTCATAATGTCAACAACACTGAGACATCACAAGGCAGAGCTGGAAAGCATCCCCATGGTAAACGCCAAACTGACAGGTGCTGGAGATCATTTGCGAGTTTGGCTCGCCATCTGCCGTAATGACTGCAATTGCCGACTGGACTCCGGACAGTGGCGGCCCAAGCACTCTGACACCTGAGGTTGAGGTTGGGTTAAACCTAAACCCGAACCTTGGGTTAGGGTTAAGGATACTCTTAGTGTTTTGAATTTCGGCGCTTGGCACCAATCTTCGGACCCTGAGATGCCCAATTGGCTGAACATATTCAAGCGGTCCACACATGCGGATTTTTACCAGGAGCCATGTTACCTGCATCTGACATGAACCTCAACATCAGAGGACAGCGTACCTCTGCTGAACGGATCCCTTGAACGAATCCATAGAGCGATTGACAAAGACCTGATTCGTTGGAAAATTGCTGGTTCGGTGTGTGAGTCGGTCATCGCGCTTCAAGCATTGGCTGCGAAGGTTCTTCTGTTCTTTCTTGTACTGAGAGTCTCTTCATCTTGACAAACAAACTCAATCCTAGCGAAGTCGTTGGTGGAGGCAATCGAATTCACTGTGTGAGTCCACCACTGTCCCGGCGACTGGCAGCGGGCTCAACGGGGTCAAGCGACTCTGAGTCGTGTGGCATTGCTTGTTTGCGGATCGATGAGGGGTGGAGGGAAACCTGACAGATTTTGTGCGGCGGTCATGATGACAGCCAACAGCCACATGATGATGATGATGGTGATGGTGTTGGCGATGATGCTGACGGCGATGATGATAGTCCGCCTAGCACTTGAGTAGAAAACGGAGATGACATGTCATGTCAAGACCAACGCCGCTGCTTGTCAGAGCGAGGTCGCAGCACCCGAAGTTGGAATGCGGGGATACAGCGAGGCGGACTTCACCGTTTGCCTTGGAATCACATCTCAAGACTCGGCGGGCCTGTTGTCAGGCAGTGCCCGTTAACCTCCACTTGAAATACTACGCGAAGAGCTAAGATGCCGAATCGGGAGTGCTGTCAGATCAATGTCGGCAGCAGGGTTTCAAGCAGCAATTTGTCGAGGTCTTCAACGAAGGATGGAAGCGCACCGATTCGCTGACGTTTACATATTGGCCCGCCTCGGACTCATCTCATTCCAGGGAGAGTAGAAGAACACGGAACCGCTTGTAGGAACCTCTGTTCCTAACGTGCGTCCCCCATAAAACCCGGGTGCCTTACTCCGGCCCCAGCCCGTAATCGCAGTTTCGTGCTTTGATTTGCCAAGGAAATTGAAATCATCCAGAATCAAACGCCGCATGGCTCCCAGATTCCCTCGCGCTGTGTCAGCCGGCGATCCCGAAAGTCCCTTCCAGGCCTCTGGTGCGGCAGATCTTTCCCGGAGTCGTGCGGATTCCTGCCAAGCTTTGGTGCTCGGATGACTCATGTAGCTCTATGCAGACGTGAGATGCTCTAGTCACTCTAGTCATGTTTGGTTGCCCACCTGAGGTATGATCTTGGCATGCCTGGGACTGAGTCTGAAGCAGAAGCTGTATTCAGACAGTTCCTGCGCGGGCTTAGGCCCAGCCTGCCCCTGATGCTCGTGGAAATGAAGGACCGGACAATTGCGAACAGACAGAAAGGTCGAATCCTTCGCAGAACTCCCCTCAACCCCTGCGCTGCCAGGACCTGCCACCGGAGTCCTACAAGAAAGAAGCCTTTGCAGCCACTGCCGGCCATCATCTCACTCGTTGCGGCCCCACTGTCCATACCTGTGTTTGCATGTACCACCTCCCGAGGTAGTTGTTCCCAGTAGTGCGGAAGTGCGGGAGACCAACATGTATCCAGGTTTCTGCACACAATATGCGCATTCATGTACGGGAATCAACATGCACGCAGACGAAGATAAAGCCTGACACATCGGACAGACAGATAGTCCACATGGAGATCTGAGCCGGATAAGCTCCCAGGGGCGGCTTCGAAGGGCGCCTTGCGCTGCCGGTTACAGGCGTCCGTTCAGGCGTCCGGTGTCAGCTCGGCTCTGCGGCGCTGATCCGTTGCAATCCCGAACAGTAAGGAAAGTATAGTGAGGGTAGTCATATCCTCGTGATCATCAGCTTCGTCAGTCATGGTTTCAAGAAGCGACCGGAGCCAGCAACTTACTGCCAAGAAGAAGAAGCAGCACGTAGAGTGGCACTCATCCACACATCGTCTGCATCATACCTTTAAAGGCAAGGCCACCGTGGCCTCCCGCTGGCTCCCTTCAATATCCAAAGTACACGAGCAGAGGAATAGTAACAAGATCATGATGATGCCAATAGTACCGTAGGGCATTGGTGGCAGGCCTCTGTTTGCACAGGTCGCAGTGGAGGCATCTGTGCTTCAACCGCCGCTCGTGTGCTCAGCTTAGCCAGGTCCGCGCAGGTCTTAGCGGCCCTTTCGCATGCTGGGCTTGCTGTTGTCATGCACATGACTGGTGACTCCAAGATCGTCTTCGATGAGGAAAGCATCGTCAGATGCACGACTGTCCATCTCCATGGAATGCTGTAGTGGCAGTTAATGTTAGATGCAGTACTGCAGCGAATATGTGAGACTACAAAACAGTGGCACGAGAAAGCGGACGGCCCAGGACGACTCCTGCCGCAGGGTCGGAAGACTGGCCTGGGGTCCTCTGCAACGGGACTGCAGCTGCCGTGGGCATCCCTGCTTCTGACAGAACAACATCTCGGAGGGTCATGAGAATCTGGAGAACTTGCAAGTAGCGCAAATAGGTTTGAGCGAAGGAGTGACTGCGTGTGTGTGTGTGTGCAAACGTCCGTCAGGTAGGTAGGTAGGTAGAGACAGCCAGAAAAAGACAGAGAGAGAGAGAGAGAGACGTGCGGGGGGGGGGCGGGTCGCACTCGTGACTTCCCTTGGCTGCGTAGAAGAAGAGAGACAGACAAGAGAGACTGGAAACAGCTGGCCAAATGCAGGGAGGGGACGACTCGAAAGACAACAAGCAGCTATTGTTTCATAGTATTCCAGTGCTTAGTTCGCTTGCTGGAGCTGGGGGAGAGTCGCCACAGTGTACAGCAGAGCTCGCGAGGGACCAACTTGCGGGGGAGGGACAAGCCCGCCAAGAAACCGCGGGTGTGGGCTCGCGCGCTAGGAAGGTAGCTGGACAGCTGCCTTCTTCACCCCCTGTAGAGGGACAGAGAGAGAGAGAGAGCGAGAGATCGATCTGTTTAGAGGATGAAACAAGAATGGATAGATGGATATACACAAGGACACGCGTATGTGCCTACACACATAAATACATACTGACGTACCTACATACATACATTACATGCCTACGTGAGTGCGTGCGTGCATGTGTACGTACAAACCCGTGCACACATACAGGTATATCCGGACGCAACGTACATCCGTGCATCCATACATCCATCCGTCCATCCGTCCAACCGTCCAACCGTTCAACCGTCCAACCGTTCAACCGTCCATCCGTCCATCCGCCCATCCATATCCATATCTGCAGCAAGACCTCATCACTTCAGGTGAAGGCAGCGGTGGAGATCAATGGCACGTCCCGTGCTCAAAGAGCACATATCGCTTGAAGTCATCGATAAACAGGGCCCCTTTTTTCAGGTCCTGGGCGACGGATGCCCTGGTGCAAATTTCTGTTGATGCCGGCCTCAGCTGGTTCGATGCTCAAGGGATCAAACGGGTTTGGCAGTTCAAAGTCGAGAGAGCTCTGAGCTCTAACGGGGTTAGAGAGAGCAGAGTTGCGCGAGGTCCCAGATCGCGGATCCTGCCCTCGTGACTTTGGTCGGCAGGGGCCAAAGTCGCCTTTGTGTCACTTGTGTTGCTATTCCACTGTCAAACCCGCAGTCTGCTCCCTACAGCCCTGAGCTCCGAACCCCAAGCTGTGAACCTGCATGCAGAAGCCAGTCGGTTTCACTTTTCTTTTCTTTGCACACCCAGGCCCGGATGCAATGAAGGTGACTGGCCTGCTGCCCAAGGCTCCGCAATCTCGGGTTGTACGTTGATGACACAATGAGAGTGCTTGCGGCAATGTTGATAGACTCGTCTTCATATTCCTGTAATCATAGGGACTAGCCGGAACCTTCTCTAAACTGAGCAGTGGAGGTGAGACTCTCGTCGGCAGTGACCCGCTCTCAGTTTTTGAGCTACAGCGGTTTTAGATTGCTGTATGGTTGTGGTCGTCAGCATGATCACTGCTGTCATTCTTCCATGTTCCTGGGTATGAGTCATAGTCATAGCCAGTAGCAGGTCGAATGTGCCTGCACTACGGGTCGTCCACCAGCCAAGGCCTGCCAACATCTCCGTGCTGGGCGTCGGCTTCAGCCTCCTGCACTCAGTTGAAGCCTCAGTGCTAAGAAAGGGTCACGGGTGGAGCGGGCAGCTTCTGTTGTTGGTGCTAGAGCTGCAGTTGCTGCTGCTCAATAATCCGGTTTTTCGATACTTGTTACTAATACCACTACCATCACCACAACTGCATACCTACCACTACAGCTAGCATTGCTTTTACGACGACGGCGCGACCTCGTTGCTCTCAATCAAACCAAACACACACTTCATCGGGTACTGCCATCCGGTGCAATATTCGACAGGACCGAGCTTTGTCTTTTTGTTCTTCAAAGTCAATGCGTTATCTGAGGTTCCAAAAATGAAACCTACTTTTGATGCTGCGAGCAAGATGTCAGCAGCCGTGCAGGTGAGACGTCAGAACGCATGACATTTTGAAGATGCTGCAGTCGGCTCGGGCTTTAGGCCGCCGAATCGCTTCCAGACGATGACAGGTCTACCGATTTTGCGACACACGCATGCGACGATGTTCTCGACAGAATTAAGAAATTGGGCACGAAGTTTGACGCCGTTGCAGAGGAGATTCACGGTCTTGGCCGTTTTGGCATCGACGGTCAGTTCGTTGCCGACAATAAGCTGACATGCGATTAGCTGGAGAGCTACGAAAAAATCCAGACATAGCGAAGGTGGTCCGCAACTTGTGTGCTTCCTTGTTGGTGGTGCTCAAGGCACGGTATGTCAGGACAAGATCATGAAGTATGTGAAGATGGTGCTGGTCAGCCAGAACCCCACTGCGATATTGACACCGGGCAGTGCTGGCTCTGGAGCACATCTCGATTGATGTGCAGAGGAAGTCGACCGTGGCACGAGGGCAGTATCCTCGTGTACCAGATACAGCCAGAAATTTTGATTTACTCGGCGTCCCCCACCACGAAACAAAGCAGACCGGTGCTCGGTAAACTGCATATGCTAGCAGCAGGCCGAGGTACATGTAGCATGATTGTCATGGCTATGCAGCTATGCCCCTACCGTCAGTCTGAGTGCACTTTGCTTTGTACCCGAAGCTCGGCAAGAAACTGCCACGAAGCAAGGCTTTCACTTTCCTTTTAGTTGTGCGGTGGGGCTTTTTGAGGCCCTTCAGCGGGGGCAGAACAGCGGTGCCGTTCTGGAATGTGTGTGGAGCTTGGTCTTGACTCGACCCTCTTCGGCATGCGCCCATGCTGAGACGCGGCCAGGTTTGGCTGCCGGCCACCGCGAGCACGCGTCTGCAGAACTTGTGCAGGGTGCGATGCCTCCTGCTTGTTGCTTCGCTTCCTGCTTTGTGGTGTGCACGATCCAGCCGGGTTTTGTTTTGCGGGCATCGTGGCAAGTTCATAAGGCAAGTAGCGTCCATGATCAAAGAATGCATGCACATCTTACAATGCCAGACTCCTGCAAGTATTGTGAACGACACCTTGATCAGCTGCCAGGGCCCCAACAGGGTTGCATTCGTGACACAAGTCATTGTCTGCGAAGCTACCGCAAAGAGCGTGTTGGTCCTCAAGTATTTGCCGAACTCGTTTCGTTTCTTCGTGTCTGACACCCGCCGTGGCAGGGTAGACAATGTATGAATGTTGAAACACCCTTCACAGCATAGATAGATGCAAGTGGCATGCACTTGCAACACGGCGCAGCGAGGTCCCGAGCCTCCAAGTGCGGAGTGCATGCAGCTGCGAGGGAGTGCGAGTTACCAGGCAAGGTCATGGGACTGTGGGCGTTCCCGTTGCCTGCAGCTTGCGACGCAGGTGACGACCATGGACGTGCCGGAGACTCTTCCCGGGATTCGGGTTTAAGGCTTCAGGGTCAGGGTTTAAGGTCTAAAGTTAAAAGGTTCAAGCCTCAAGCTTTTAGGTTTGGGATGTCATTTCAGGGTCTCAGGTTTAAAGTGCTTGCTCTCTCGGTCTCATCTCCAAAGCAACGAGGCACTACGGCATCCATGGGGCGGCCACGAACCTGGCTCGGGGCCAAGTGGAAGCAGGTGTTCGACTAGAAGCAGTCCATGCATGTGTGTATCTGTTTGTTTTGCACCTTCATATTGAATATGCGTATACATATCAGTAAGCGCATGACAGTATAACAGTAAGTACCAGAAGCTGGGTCAGCAAGTGTCTATTGTATAGGAACATAGACTTGCACGCGTCGAACAACCAAGCAACTTGATTATGTCATGTAGTGTTTCATTGTCTTCAGTATGTATGCATGACATATACATTCGTAATTAGGCATATATCCGCCGCAGGTCCGTGACTCAGCCTCGGCATTGAAAGACTGTGAGGTCTTGCCGTGCGAAGTCTCTGATGACCCCAACAGCTGCCTTCACGTGGTCGTGCCCACGCCCGCCGTGCAGCAGGCTGACGAGGGACAGAAGAGAGTGGAGACTGTTTACCCTTGTGAGAAGCTCAGCGGACATACATACTGGAGATTTCTGTCAGGCAACATATGTGGTTCCAGAAAGTGGCGGCAATGTCACCTTCGAGGAGGGAGACCTGGGAATGTGGATCCTTGCACATGCTCGGCGGCTGAGTAGGTCGACGTTGAATGCCCATGATCGCATTCTATTCGCTTCCTTCTTTGACAGAGCTCCGCACGCATGCGACTGGGGGTTGATCTCCACTGACCAGGTTGCTGGCCTGGATTCGGCAGCAGATGGCCCTGCTCTCAGCCGGACGATTCCACATCTTGGCGTCACTGAGCGTCCGCTTGTCTCAATATGAGCAACCGCTTACGCTCTAAACCATGAGTGACTCCCAGCTCATAAGTTTAAGCAGAGCCTGCTCTCAGCTTCTCTCTTTGCAAGGCCTGATGAGTCTACTTTGCCGCTTCCGGCATGCGGCCAGCATCCTGGGGCCGATGTTCACGAAGCCCTATGTGACCACTGGGAAGCTGCAGGCCGGCGCCAAACCCGCGAGATCCTAAACTCTGAAGGTCTGAAGCCTGAACCTGAAAGCCGTAGATACAACAAACCAGATTTCGGTGGCTGTTTAGGGTCTCAGCCCTGAACCTTCAGGCCTTAATTTCTGCACTCTGGTAGCCCTAAGCCGGTAACCTTCGAAGCCCTAAGCTCTTGTAGCCCCAAATCGCTATGTCTGGAGCCTTGAATCGGGAGGCCTCAACAGTGTTCTGCACCTCACCCGACTGGTCCCTGTCTTGGCAGCAAGGGTTTGAGGTTCAGGGTTTATGGTTTTAGGGTTTAGGGTTTAAGGTTTAGGGTTAAAGGTTCTAGGTCTCAGCGTGGCAAGAGTGTAGCGTGTAGGGGTCTAGAGGTTTGGGTGTTCTGGGGTTAGGACTGGGAGAGTGTTGGCTGAAAGGCTTAAGGGCTTAGGATGATAAGACCGTGGGGCTCAAAGGCTATGGTCTAGGGTCCGAGAGTTTAGGGTGCAAGGGTCTAGGCTGAGAATTTACCACCTACGGTGACAGAGCTTTCAAATTTTATGTTTTAGGGCTCAGGTTCAAGAGTTTAGGGTGAAGGGTTGCAGGGCTTAAAGGTTACACAGAGTCTTGGTTTGAAGCGTTCAGGGCTTAGGGTTCAAGAGGTTGGCGTGTGAGAGTTAAGGTCGCAGGTTTACTAGACCGGAGGGTTAAGGGCTCTGCGAAGGGTTTAGGGCTGGGGGCAAAAGAGTTTCGGGTTTCAAATGTTTAGGGCCGTTTACATTGTGTGTTTGGTTCAGTCCCTTGCGATTTGGATCCTCTATGTGTGTGCGTGTGCCTCCCACTTTCGTGGCTCGTATGGTCACGGGCCATGATCTAATTTGTCCTCCCTCCTGCGCGGTGCCCTATGATGAACCGAGTCCCTGACGAAGTGCGCAATTCGATCAGCTGTGATGGATGCCGTGACCACAAAAATCCGAAAGGATGCTGCAGCAGGTTGTCCGTCTGAATGACCCGTGATAACTTCCTCGCTAAGAGATTGAATCCATGTTTCCCCAGCACTATGATCAGAAACATTCCTGGACCACTGGAAGTCACGGCATATTCAAGACCGAACATATCGGGCACATTCCGTTAAAGGATCCAAGCCAGAGCCGGGTTCAAGCTTGGTCATATTAGTTTAGAGAGATTTTCAAAGGTTTAGGGCTCAGGGTTACACGAGTTTGCGGCTTAACGTTGTGGCGCTCGGGTTACAATCGTTTAGAGTCACTGTAGGATGTACGGGTTCAAGGCGTAGGTTCACGAGGGTTCAAGAGTCTAGGGTGTAAGTTCAGGGGCGTAAGGTTCAACATTTCTAGGCTTTAGGGCCCAGAGCGTGAGGTTACAAGGCTTTTGGGTTTGACGGTTTAGGGCCTAGGGTCACGGGAGTTTAGGATGTCAGGGCTTAGGGTCGGTTGGAAGAGTTTCAGGGTTTCAGCAAGGTTAGGAAGCTTTTTGGGTGTTGAGGAGATGCTTAGGGTTTAGTGGTTGAAGGCCTCTTTGGACGACTGGTGCCTTGGCGTTCAGCTATTCGTTTTGCTTTTTCTCTTCATCTTATGCAGACTCTTTCAGCGCACATGAAAGCTGTATGAAATTTATGATAGTTTAGGTCTTGCTTGTCGCCGAAGAATCAGCAGCACATGACTCGAGGAACACCAGCCTCGCTGGCGGCTTTGGTCTCGACCTTACTTTGCCGCGGAACATGCTCTGCTCGGCTCGCCAGGCAGAAGTGCGTATCCCTCTTGGCCCCCTAGCCGCCCTAGTCTCTAGACCCTAAGCCGTGGAAGATCGAGGCCCCAAGCACCCCAACAGCCGAAGCATGTCCACGTTGAGGCCACGACCTCACTCATCGGACAGATGAGGCTTGGCTCTCAGAACTTCGGGGCAGTACTCTCCCATCAAATTTACAAGACGTCGACATCAGCAAGCTTCAGCTTTGAATGAAGAGCCGCAGAGGTGCTTATTTTGCGAATCACACTGCCCCAGCAACCACTGAAATCGTAAGATGTATGCTCACAACACCATGTGCAAAACAAAGAGTTGGCGCCAAGCATCACTACATTTCAAATTCCCAGTGATAGAATCGCTTGACAGCTGACTAAGATAGCAGTCTCAGCAATCATATCACTTACAGTATTTGGAACCACAAAGGCAGCAGGCAGCAGTAGGTCAGTAAGACCAGCAAGAGGCATAGTAAACCATGGCAAGGCCACCCTAAGCACCAACCCCAAAGCCCTAAGCAGCCTCAATCCTTTCGGATTGAAAAAGGCGTTCAACGAAAAATGACCTTTTGGACTGTGCAGAAGAGACTGCTCTTTGGAAACCTGGCCTTCAGTCTTCTAGAGGCTCCACCGTGGTGGTATTCCGACTCTGCAGGAGGAAAACAGCCTTGAAAATGGAAGCCTTAAACCTCAGATCCTAAGCCCTAAACCCCAAACCTCCAAGCCCCTGGACCTAAAGCATCCAAAAGCCCTAATCCCTAAATCCTTCATTTTTGTGTTTCAAAAGTCCGGGGAAGGAGTGGTGGTGGCTGGTCGACCTCACCTTGGACTCATCGACTCCTTCCTGGCTTCCGTCAGTCCCTGCTAAGGCAGGGTTTAGGGTTTAGGGTTAAAGTTTAGGTCTTGAGGTTCAGGGGGCAGACTTTTGAGGTCATAAGCTGGCGACACAGACTTTCGGGTTGACAGGTTGAGGACTCAGGGCCTCCGGTTCGGTTGTTGATTCGTTGCTTCGATTTGCGGTTGTCGTGCAACGAAGTGTCTATGAAGAGACGGCCTGCTCAGTCCACTTGGCAGGTGAACATCAGCAGGTGGGCGCTGGTGGACAGAAGCCCAAGACTTACCTGTAAAGACACAGAGAGGGCTGCAGTCAGGAGCTGACAGGCTTCATCATGTCCTGCAAGGTGAAGCCCCTCCACCCTTGAAGAACACCACGGTCGAGGAGGCAAGCGTGTGAGGGAAAGCAATTCGCCGAAAGACAGGAAGTCGCCCCAATGAATTGACGGAGTGCGACCGTCAGGAGCCAGAAGTGCAGTCCACATGCTGCAGCCTTGGTGTCGTCGATGAAGGAAAGGCACTGCGTCAGTCTTGCATTTCGCCTGGCTGGTGGTTCAATCACCCCGAGGTTGGTGGTACAACCATTCATCCAAGGACTGTCAGGCCTTACATCGGAGAGCATGTCAGAGATGCATGAAACGCAAGGAGATCATTTCGACGACAGGGCCTTTGCAGGAGGTCGCTGAAGCCTTGAAGCCTTCGCTTCTCGTAGGGGCCAGGTCCCAAGGCTAATGCTGTGCCGTTTGCAGACTTGAAGCTGTGAAACCAAGGATGGAACGATGGTTTGCAACTCGCCCGTAGGAGATGCGGGCGGAGGCGCCGTGCTTCTGTTCAGGATGGTCAGGATCGCGTCCTTTGGAACCCCTTCCAGTACATCAGATGTCACGCAGAATCGGCTGAACCAAGCGAGACAAAAGCGGGATAATCGCAATAGCAGAGGATCCACCCCACACCGAGGTCTTCTAACAAAGACGGCATGGACCGTAGCTCCTGAAGCGGTCTCGAGGGCGACGAGTATGCGCCTGTTTTGTTGCAATTACAGGAGTTATTGCCGTGTCTATGAATCTCATCATCATGTTCACTACGAAGCGATGTAATGCTTATGTCTGCTGTCTTTGTCATCCTTGTTGATTTATCTTGAACTACCTTTTCTATGGTTCGTTTCGTCACTACAACTCTTGCAAGGCCTGCCGGCATGGTCGCCTATAGACACACGGCAAGGAGGCACAGCCTGGGGACACGGTGCTGCTTAAATCCCCAAGGCCTCAGCGGAATAATTGAATACGGCAATGAAGCCGCAACAAGAATTGCTTCTAGTAGTTCCAGTACGAGTACTCAGTACCAGCAGTCGTCGTTCGTGCAGCTCTGACACCGGAATGCGGTTGTGCCATGTCGCAACTGATGCAACCCCTCAAGCATCCAGCTTCCGGTGCTGCGCTCTAGCCCTATGATGATGACGAGCAGTATCGTCATTCGTATCTTTATTCTTTCAGTCGTGTCTGTATTCTTATTACCATTATTATTGCTAGCATTGGCATATGCATTATGTGGCTATTGTTGTCACCATTATGTGTATGATTGTGATTATCATTATTATTACTATGGTTGCATGTCTTACTAGTATTCTTATTATTCTTACCACTGTTATTTTCACACAACAACAACTACTACTACTACTACGACTACGACTACGACTACTACTACGACTACGACTACGACTACGACGACGACGACGACTACTACTACTATTATTGTTATCATTAGTATTATTTTCTCGTTACAGTTTTTTAGTGTTATATGCTGCTGTCATTATTGCTGTTGTTACCGGTATTCTTATTTTCACTGTAATTCTGATTGTTATCGGTATTGCTATTGTTATTGTATTTGTCACTGTTTCTCTTGTTCTTCTTCTTATTGCTGCTGTCACTGTTGGCCCGAAGCATCCCTGAGCCCGACGCCCTTTACAGGCTTGGACTTGGCCGTGGCGACCGAAGGGCGGTATCCCCGGGAAGCTGCGATGACTTGGTGCCTCAGAGTTGAGGGATGAGGACTCGAAGTGAGCTGTGTTTAATTAATGCACATCTCATAGTGTTACAGGTTTCACGCTCAGGGCTCCAGGTTTTAGATTTTAGGGTTTAGGATCCTTCGTTGGACGAAACGGCGGTTTCCTCGCGAGGCGAGTGTTGCACACGTCTTGCTTGCACATGATACACAGGTTTGGGTGCAGTGCGGTCTGTATGGGAACGCTGTCTTTGGTGCTGGATCGTGTCTAATGTCATCGCTTGGTGTATACAACACGGAGTTGCACGCTCCTAGAAAGGACAGTTCGGGTACCCAAACCTAGAACCCCACATCCCGACTGCCAAACCCTACAACCAAACCTTGAGCCTTTGAGGTTCAGGGTGTACAAGGGAAAACCCCAAAATCCTAATCCCCGAGGCCCCGAACCCTTGAGAGATGTTGAAATCAGAGGTCCGACTTCATTCGGCTGCAGGGGGAGACGGTCTCAGGCACCTGGAAGGCACCGGGGCCGCGGGCAGACCTGGTGGGCGAGCCTGAAATCAATTTTCATTGCTTCAGCCAAAATCGATCTTCCAGATCCATGTCCTCTCATGGAGCAAAGTTCTGTCCCTGTGTCTGCGGTAAGCCTTGCAGCAGGTGGCCTCTGCGCTGGACGTCATGGAGCCAGGCCTGCATCCGGAGGATTGTTGTTGCATGACGAATATGGGTGGGTGTCAAAATTAGGGCTCCCTTTTTGGGTACCCTAAATAATAGGTGCCGTACTATTAGGGACCCAAAAAGGGACCATAATTTTGACAACCACCCATTTGAAGGTTTGGGGTTCGTGGCTTGGGGATGGATCCCGAACCTCCCAGAGCCCGAAGCCGCCAAAAGGGCCCTGAGCCGTAAAGGCGCAAAGCCGCACTATGGCACTAGGGACCGAAAAATCTGATTCCCTGAAGACCCAATAAGTTACTGTAATCCAGAAACCGTATGGTTTCCTATAGATCCCTAAATGGTAAATTAAACTAAATTCCTTAACAAGAACAAGGCCAGCCGGTCCCCGCCCTGGTGCCCACCTTCGCCATCGTCTGGAGCCTAGCTCGGAACCCGCATTCGAGCAAATGCCCAGGCGATGGGTGGAGAGATCATGGCTCCTTCATGCTGCGTGTGTCTACACACATGTTACGTTTCCGTTGAGCACAGCAACTCCCCGAAGCCGTGAACCCTTATACAAGCCAGCCGACAAGGTCCCAGATCTCACCCGCGAGGTTTGATTGTCGTGTAGTCGCGAGTCTCGAGGTACCTAGCTTCATGGATCCGGAAGCTTTGCCAGAGGCTTTCCATGTCATGAGCATGGGGCATTGGTGGGGTGCAGTGGCGCAACACGACAAGAAGTGGCCGTTTCAACTGTTGCTGACCTCCAGCCATTTGTTGTGTGCTCCTCCAGCTTTGCTATAGCCCAGCAGCCTAGTCAGTGCAAGGCTGTATCTGTAGCAAGGTCCGACAGTTGCAAGGGACCACGAGTGCCCAAAGTAAGCCCCAGCCACAAAGAACACTGAACCGGAGAGGCAGCCATTCTTGTCGGGTATGGGTTCTCCGGCAACAGATGGCAGCTGCCTCAGCAAGCGTTGTGAGGATGGCACACAATTTGCCTTGCTGTGTAGTAGCTAGAGCTTCGTTGGGACGGAAAACTGCAACTGGCGGCCTAACGATGGAAATCCAGGGTTGATGGCGATGTATTATTGCGATTGCTATTGTGATTAGTATTGGTGCTATAATTGTTGCTGCAGGTGTTCTCATCATAATTACGAGCATGTTTCTGGTTAGCATTTGCCTGGCAGATATTGGATGCATGACGGTTATTGAATGTTTTGTTCCTGTCTTGGCAGTTATTCTTGTTGCTACACTGCTACAGTATCTAGAAATCTAGCGGTCCTTCTAGTTTCAGGTAGTGCTACTTCCTTTCCCACGGTTTCGAGTACCAGTGCGATTCTGCAGATTGCGATCTCTGTTATTCTGCTTATGCTTCATGCAACTACTTGTATTGTTGTTTTGGTATTTTTGCCTTACTATAGAGTTTCATTGCACTTATAAAGTGGTTCGGAGGCTGCGACAAGCGTTCTCATCTGCGCAGGACTTGCCGTTGGACTTCTGTGAATACCAAAGGAGTACCATTCCGGTACTTCGGCACGGTCATCAACAACACTGCCAGGATCTCAGGTACCCTTGTTGTATCGAGTATGAAAACACTGTCAACCCCTGAATCTCACCGAAACCCAAGCGCATTACCTTCGTCGTTGTCGTCGCCGTCGTCTCAGTCTCAGTCGCTGTTGCAGCAGTAGCAGTAGCAGTCCTATCAGCATTAAGATTTCGAATCGCAGTAGTGCAGTAATAAGAGTAGTAGTCCTACACTTCGGAGCCATATAAAAAACACCTCAGAAGAGAAACGGAAGGAGAGCTTCTCGGACCAGGCCCTAAGCTGCCCCCTGCCCCTGGAGCTGAACCGAACGGCTGCCTTGCTGGGGGCTAGCACGAGGCAGGTCCTCACAGGGGAAAGGGAAGTTTAGTCGGAAGTTGGAGGTTGAGGTAAGGGTACGCTTTGGCATTGATTCTTCAGTCTTCAAGGGCTTCAGTCCAGGATCTACGGCCAAGGTAACCACCGCATTAAGAGAGTCTTTCGGCTTCTGGATTAAGGTTTCGATATGGCATACAACGGGAAGATGCAGGTGCCACGGGGCTTCACAACCGAAAGCCCCAAACCCCAAAACCACTAAACCACCAAATCCCTGAATCCTAAACCCAAGCAGGTGGGAGCTGCAGGCTATGGTCGAGACCCCTTCCTTGAGCACTCTGCCCTTGGCCGGGGCCTGGGCAGCAAGCTGGTGCGGCCTCTGGTCGGATGCATCTGTTTGCCATGCAGGAGTGCCTGACGATAAGAATTTCCACAGAAATACTAGCCATGATCAGAAATGAAGCAAGGGTAAGGCAACTCACACTCACAGGCATAAAATGGGACAGCCGCACAGGGTATGAGGACACATCGACCAGGCCTTCAGTCTGTCCCTGCCAGGTTGCAGAAGTCTTGCCCATTTCGTCCAAGCAGTATCCAGTGTCGCCAACTGACTGGGGACAAGGCGGGACTTCAACTCTCGATGATGATGAGCATGATGTCTTGCCATGGTTTCTATTCTTACGATGACTGTGCTTCTATAAGTCAGGCGGTTGTGTTATTGTTGCTATTTCGTAGTTCATGGCACAGGCAATTATGTTGCCGTCGTTGACTCTACCGATGTCCAAAGCCCGGAGGTGATTGCTTGCAGCAGACTGACATCTACCGTTTCCGCTTCGGCCTTTGGCCCAGTGTTTCGGTTGCTTTCGCTGGCGGCGGTTGTCGGCCAACCTTGCTCCGAGGTCCATGTGACCGACGTCCTGTGACCTGTGCCGGGACCTGACTTCGCAGTAAATGTAGTAATCACAACGATGATTATACCAGTTCCCTTGATGGCCATCGTGGCCATAGTGACATCATGCTAATACTGCTATTCTTCGAAACATGAAATACCAAGGCTGGCACTAACAAAAACGACGACAACATGACCAAATCAATAGCCATGAACACGTTCGGAAACCATACTGCTGAGGAGCACATCTTTGCATTGCACATAGTACCTGCCTTATGATGTACATGTCAGGAGCTTGTCCATCGGCAGTCTCAGTAATGCTGTTGCTGCTGATGATCAGTGGTGACCACGGGCAAAGAATCGTTCCTCCATGCCGGGGCAAGGCGCAGCCAGCGTGTCGACTGACGCCTTTGCCGCGGCCCGAAGTTGCCGAGTGGACAGAGGCTTCAGAAATGCATCCCAACCCCGACGAGGATGGGCGTGGAAGAAGGCGATGTCGATGCAGGCATGGCAGGGAAGTGCATTGGCAGAGTCAGAGTTGGTTTGTTTCGGAGATTGCAATAAAAGCAAGCGGCTTTGCGACAAGGGCGCTAAAAAGGCTTGTGCTTTGAAGGCCTTGGATCTGCGCTGCGGGATGACCTCATGGACGTGGCTTGGACCGATGCGGAGGCCCGCGAGGATTTGTCGGCACACTCCGCCGGCTACTGCGGTTTCGCGAGAACCCTCCCCATGGACACACTTGCACTTTGTCGGCATTGTGCGGAGTTGGTATAGGCTTGCATTAATCGTGGAGTCCCGGCCGCTAGCCTGCATCCTACATCCGTCCACCTGTGCACGTCCATTGGAAATTTGTTCCATGCACAGATTGCAAACCTGAGAAGAAGAGAACAGGAATGCTCCGTGCTCTCATGAGGAGCATTTGTGCTAGCAATTAGAAGGTTTCTGGATTTCTTGTGGGTTAGCGTTGCCTGTATCCTCTACTTTACGTGTGACTCGGACATGAATCTGAAGCACAATCAACCTTTCACAGCTGTTTCTCGCTTCAGCCAGGTACTCAGTTCTGACATGCAGGGAGAGGTCCTCTGCGACATGGAGTCTGCGCTTCGTCGGGCTCTCAAAGGTCCTTAGGCTCGGCTTACAAGTCCGGACCCCGGAAATACCTAGGGTGCCCTCCTGGGTGCCCGTCCCGTTAATAAGGCGATCATTACAGAAAGGATTCCGAAGTTGAGTCTAATTTAGAACACCCGCTGTGGAGAGAAATGCGAGCGAATCGTCACCAATCTATCTTTGCTTCAACTGAAGAACCGCAAGGCCTACATCCCCTAGCCCTAAGTCGCTAAGCCAAAAAGATTAGACTCCAAAAATCCTAAGTCCCTGGGCGCTCAGCCCGAGTCAAACTGATATTCAATGCGGATGGCCTTTGTCTCTGCTACGTAAGGCCGAGCACCCGTTCCGATGGCGGCAACCTTGTCCGGCGCACAGCCGGGGTTTTTCAATATGGTTTTGGGCTCCCGGTCCCCTGCATGATCTTAGTCTGATAGATGACCCTGCTATTGCATGTCATGCTGCCTCTGCCGAGCCTCGGATGGCTCTTCGGCCCCTGAGTTGATGCGCCTGAGGAATGAGAGCCGGCCCTACCTCGTGGTAGCCATCTGTGACGGTCGGGATCTGAGATCTGCCGCAACAGCTGGGCTCCCGTGACGGAACGTAGTTATAGATATTGTAACAGGCATATGTAGTAACCGGACCCTGTAACCTTCATGATGGCATTTGACACTATTGTCCTTAACGAGAACTCAGAAAAGGGGCCCGTCGAGATTTCCTCAACTCAAGAACGCTCCGAGGGCTCGGACGACGTCCGCCAGCACGAGTGGCCAGAAGCATTTGGCCTGCCACCAAGAGGAGCTTCCACTGTTTCGCTTTTAATGTCTCTGCTTTGTAGACTTTCATAATGTTGATGTTGATGATTCTCATGCGATAGCTTTGATTATTCTGCTGATCATGGTGAGCAAAATTGGGGTCTTTGCCCTCATAGCCGCTTCGCTTCAAGGTGGACACCTGCTTGGTCAGTCCCGGGCTCGACCAAGACAGCAAAACACCGCGGCAAGCCGCCTTGGGCCTTTCTGAGGTTTCCAGGGAGATGCCAAGCCACAAGCACTCGGCCCTGCCCTCGGGGCTTCGGCGCGCAGGGCATGGGTTTTCAAGCCCAAACCGACTCCCAGCTCCCAAACCTCAATTCTTAAACTTCATGTTCCGGAATACGAAAAAACTTGTAGGGTTTAGGGTTTAGGGTAGACTTTCCCAAAAACCTGAAGCCTAAAGCCTCAGCGGTCGATGCGAGGTCTCTCCCCGAGCCGGCCTGAAAGTCGCTATTCCTGACCTACCGCTGCTCGAAGTGGAGGCCAGGTGGGTTCAACCATCCAAGGATGACACGGTTTAGGGTCTATGTTATCAGGTCCCCGATTTTCTGTTTGGTTCCGTTTGTACAGGATATTGGGGTTTTGGAAGGGATTTGAGAGGGTGCTCGTGTTCGTGGGGGAAACGAAACCCGTCTGGGTGTCGGTGTTGGGTATTGGGACTCGGATTTTGGCGTTCAGGGTGATATTTATCTGCATCATTGCAACTTGTATTGTTTATCATAATACAGTAGGGTTTCGGGTTTATCCGTTTCAGGGTTGCAGGGGTTAAGCTTAGGTTTAGGTTGAGGGGCCATGGCACTAGTTCCATGCGACCCCAGCTGTCATGTTCCAGGACGATGGGGCAGGCAAGCGCCCCAAGGCGCATCTGTTGGTTGTGTGAGTTTTTGCAATGGTAGTTGGAGGGGGCATTTGCGCAATGTGCCGTCGGATCGTTTCTAGGAACGTCGTTTAACATCATTAATCAGACGTGTACAAAGTGAGCCGTGGGGTCTTCTCCTTGCCAGGTGTGGTTAGAGACACCTCTGCAAGTGGACCATGCAGAGCAGTACGGAGGTTTGACTTTCTCGATCGCAGTCTTGGCCTCAGACAGCACGTGCGGAGATGTTTTTGTTGGCTGCTCTCGGGTGCAGCTCGCTGTTCTGCTCAGGCAGAAACGGAGAGTTCCTCCGTACACCTGGTCGGGCAGCCGGCGACATGTCATCTTTCAGGCAAGGACTCCAAAGCGTGCATGGTGCACTCTTTCGACTCGAGCGCACTCTCCAAGGCAGTGGCATGATTATTATCAGTATGAACATCGTCACATCGTCATCATCGTCGTCATCATTACCACCATCACTTTTTCAGAGCTGCTGGCAGGTGACCGGAACGTGACTGACGCAGAGCAGGATCCTGTCTGGCGCCTTGTGTCCAGCAACTTGCTGAAGCGCCACTTCTTGTGCAATGTCGGACAAGGGGAGGGTCTTTTGGAATTACCATTACTTGCAAGGAGATCTACCTTGGGGGCTGCCCCCGTCCTATAACAGTGGAATAACCCGGTTTGTATAAATCACACACCCAAAAAAGCACAACTACTTTTGTCAAGTTCAGATCACCAACAGGACAAGCTCCAAACTAGAAATGCCTTTTGCAGATTTCCTCCCCCCCCTCCCCTTCCCCCTCCCCCTCCCCCTTCCCCCCCTCCTCTCCCCCTATGTCCGCCTTGTGGTTGCAGTTGCGCAAGTGCGAAGTTTGAAGTAAACCCAGCTCACTCAGCTCAATGCTTCAGATCCGCTGTTCAGTTGGGTGCGAGACGCTCTTGTCGTGGGCCGATCCAGTGCTTGGAGGGCTGATCCAGTGCTTGAAGGCGAGCACCACCGGAGCAGCAGATTTGCGCTACTGGAAACCGGGGCCAGCGGCAGGGAGCACCAGAAAAGCACAACTGGAAGCAGGGACTAGCACCAGAAAAGCACAACTGAAACTAGGCTTTTCTGATTGAGATCCTCAGGAACTTTTGGAGTCGTCCAAAAACTGCACAACTGAACTACAAAAAAAGCAGAACTGAAATCAAAAAGGAGCACCAAAAAAAGCACAACAAAACCACAACTGAACTAAAGAACAAGCACAACTGAACTGCAAAAAACCACAACTGAAACAAGGTTTTGAGCACAAACAAAAGCACAAACTTCCAAACTGTCTGTGCCGGAAGCAGTTGAGTTGGTTTTCTTTTGTAAAAACCAGAACAACAAAAAGCTCAAGAAAACCACAACTGAACTGGAAAAAAAGCACAACTGAATTGCGAAAAAGCACAACTGAATCAGAAAGGGATCACAAAAAAACCCCAAAACACGACTGAATTGGGAAAAAAAACACAATTGAATTGAACAACACGACTGAATTGCACAAAAGGCACAACTGAATCACAACAAAAGCTGGCAAAACCAGATTCAGATTCCATTTTGAAAACCGTTGGTTTTGCTTCTGAAATGAACAAGTGGCCCAGGTGGCCTAGGAGGCCCTGGCTCGGGTTGGTCGACCGCTTGGGGGGCTGCCCCCCCCCCCACCCCTGCCCTTCTCTAGAGCCTACAGTGTTGGACTGTTGTTACAGGTCGGGGGCAGCCCCCGAGACGAAGGCCAGGACCTCCGAAGCCAACACCAGGCAGTGCCCAAAGGCGGAGACCGCTTTAGACGGACTGAGACGTAAGAGGTGTCAGTGTTGAGACTAAACAAACATAAAATTATAATAATCATGATAAGCGTAATAATATTTTTTGAAACGGCATCCGAAGAATTCGAGGCCCTTGTGGGACAGCCGGCCAACGCCGGGCGCCGACCTCTCACGGCTACCTGGCATGAATGCTGGGGAGTCTACGTTAGGTTAAGGTGTGCTCGAATTAACAAGTTCCTCGAAGCTGGTGCTGGATGAGGCCACATCCTCCATCTCTGGCGTCATGCACTATGATGGCATCGTGCGCTGCGACTTTCGGCTGCCAGCGAGGTCCTTCCATCCCTGTTCGACAGGAAAACCAAGCAGTAGCGACCAAAAAGGCAGCGAAGATTCGTGCGCCAGGAGTATGCATAGGAAAAGGTCAACCGCTGAGAATCCTTGGCCAGATCCGCATGGGCGGTGCTCTATGCCAATCGCAGTGCGGAAATTCGGGACAGCGGGGATCCAAGAGTTTCCGGCAAAGGTCAGAAGGCAATCTCTTGCTTCTGGCTCCTTTGTTGCTGTTTGTAACTACTGTTCTTCTTTATTCACAATGTTGTTTCCACCGGGGGTCGCATGGCACCTGGCAGACTTCGGTGTATCTACTGCCTTTCCCCCCCCCGTTTCCGCTGGTACTGCTTGTATTTCTGGTGCAATCGCGACTGTTACAAATTACGCAACAGTTCGCGTCGTTGTTCTTCATGCTATTACCAGCTTCATCATGGGCACCCTGGTTACTGTTATCATTGCTAATTCTAGTGGCCGGCAGTGTCGCAATCATGTTTCCGATTAGCTCGTCGTCAGCACTGTCACTCTGAAGCTGACTCTTCTTGACAATGTTGCTGTCATTCATGCACGTTTATCATGAACGAGTCCGCCGCTTTCACGAGCATTAGTAATCGTACTCGTGCCGAATTACTAGATCACTGCAGCAGTGGTGCGCTCGCGCAAGTGCTGGTGCTACTGCATGTGCTACTTCTACTGCTACTGCTGCTGCCGCTGCTACGACAAGAGCAACTACGACCACGAACCATAGCTTTTGCTTTGACTAGTCTAAGTGCCTTATACATGGGTGGTTGTCAAAATTAGGGCCCTTTTGGGTACCCTAAATATTAGGTGCCGAATTATATTAGGGACCCCAAGAAGGGGCCATAATTTTGACAACCACCCAGATGTGTCAAGTCCCTGTCAGGTCCTTACCCCTGGATCCGTCGCGAGCTGGAGGCTGGCTACAGTAGGGTCACGTTGTTCAGGGTTTCGAGCTTAATCTAGGGGCCTAAAGAAGATAATTACCTATACTATGTTGGGGTTCTCTATTATAAATATAGTATAGAGGCGCCCTATTCTAATTATGCAGGCCCCTACATTACGGTGTTGTCTGCAGTTTGCGCTGTGCAGCTCACTGCACCTGCATCCGATAGCTTCAGAATCGCTTTGCCAAGCGGCAGCTTGTCTACCTTCGTTCGCACCTTTAGTTTTCCGTGTCTAGCAGAATGACAGGCCCTTGACAGTATGCCGGAGACACAAGCCATCCCTAATCTAGACAAGTGTGTTCGTGCATCAGCGTTGCCGGGTTTGTTGAAGTTACTGTTCGGGGCCCATCAGGTGCGGCCTGCGCATCACCACCTCTACTTGCGCATTTCGGTCAGCGGCCACCGCACAGTCGAAAGCTCAACTAATTGAATCTTAACCTGGCCGGTGTAAAGTTCAGACCTCTGCCTCAGCAGCGAAGGATTTGTAGACTAAGTCCAACACGCTCTTCATGCCTAGAGCCAAAGCAGCAATGCCGCTAGCAACTAGGAAGGCGGCTGGAACAAGAGTTTGGATCGACAATATGTATGCTTGAGCGTGTTGTCTCCTTGATGGTTCAGTTCGTTGGGTTGCCTGAGTTAACGTGATTTCCTTAGCAAACACGAGCTAGTCGGACATGGGAGTTTATTCCCCAGGCCCCTGGCCGTAAACTCTGACTCCAACGAAACCCCAACCTCACCTTGACTTCTTGCCGCAGGCCCTTGAGGCCAGAGTCAGCCTCTGCCATTTCTGCAAGTGTAGTCATCCATTCAGGAGCTTTGTCATGCGTGCATTCGCAACAGCCAGTCGAGCCGAATCGAATGTAAACGATCCAACCATCAATCTCACATCATGCCCACCCATGCTTCGCAAGGTCACGTCCGTTCATTCCCCTCTCTTACATTTTCCTTTCAACTTCTTGAGACCTGAGGCTTGGTCAGAGTTGCCCTTCGATTTCCTCTGGGCACTTGCTCCGTCCTACGGCCTGCGGACGGGGAGGGGCGAAGGTGGCTCAGGAGTTTCAGGTCTGGACCTTCCTGCTCCTGAATCCTGAAGCTTCAGAAACCCGCTCACAGTCGTCGTGGTCGTGGTGGCCTGTAACTCCCGCTGTCATCGCTGTTATACACAGGATCTTACTTTTACTAAGGTTGATCTGACCGTATCTGGGAAGGCGCAAACGTGTACTCCTACAACAAAACAGCTACTTCTACTTCTACTTCTATATACTGTTATTATTATTATTATCATTACTGCTGCCGAAGGCACCTCCAGCAACGCCTCGTTGCCAGTGGCATCCCCAGAGGTTCTTGAGTATTGTCCTTCGATATCGCACATCCAGGAGCGGATTCCGACTTTCGAAGACTTAGTGGTGATCCAGCACCGAAGGGTGCACGTGCTTGATGGCACCAGAGCTTGATGGCTCCAGAAATTCATGGAGGTTTCGATACGGACTCTGGTTTAGAGGTCCGACGTGACGCAAGCCTTATTGCAAGAATTTCTGAAGTAGATTCCTGTGCCAAGGTCCTTCCAAGTTCTCTTCAGGCCTGCAGGGGGGTGCTCCCTGCTCCCTAATATGAAAAGGCTATCAGGGCTTTCAGAACAGGAGTTCAAGATCTAGTTTTGAGAGGTTAGGGATTGGACTGCGCCTCTGATATCCTTAGCGGAAGACGAATGGAGTCGCGCTTTCAAGCTCGCCTGTAGCCTTGACAGGAGACGACTCCGTCGAAGGAAACCCCGGATGCGTCAGCTGCGCATGGGCCCCAGCGGAACAATCGCAACAGAATTTGCAACATTAATCACGTAAATGACTGCGGAACAATATCACACATACAGAGCATTGTGAATGTTTTTGGTGCGTATTAGCGTATGTCCAAGCTTGTAGATTCGAGGCAAGACACGCAGCAACAGCAATACTGAAATCGGAATAAATGACCCAAGTAAGAACAATAACTTTGCAACTGCTTGTTGTGTGTCTTCTTTAAGTGTCACCTGTACGAGCGCCGCCATTAGTGTAGGTATTGCAATCGCGACGCGGTCCTCAATTTGATGAGTTCTACTGTATATACCACTAGTGCTTTTGGTTGCTTATCATCGGTGCGCAGAGAACCCTTCGCATACATCACGTTAGGAGTGCTTTCGCTGCTACTCATGTTGATGACGCTCACAGCTTTGACAACACTCGTGCGACGCGGCGAATCATCCTCAAGGCAGCTCTGAGCCCCCCGTTCCGGCGAATGACCCAGCTTCCAGTAAACTGCAGCATCATACATTGTATGTGTTCCTTGTGTATCTATGTTGTGCGAACGCAATGTCATTTCATGACATCCCAGTATATGATGCGTTACGTAGATAGACAATTAGATGGATAGGTACATAGATAGACAGATAGGAGAGAGATAGGTAGATAGATAGACAGAGAGATAGCTAGACAGAGGGATAGACAGAGAGAGACAGAGAGACAGAGAGAGAGAGAGAGAGGGAGGGGGCTTAACTCGCCCCTTAAGCCTGGGAGAAGAGGAGAGAGAGAGAGAGAGAGAGAGAGAGAGAGAGGGAGAGGATCCAGTGCGCTCAGACTTCGAGGCGGGTTGTGGTTCTTAGTGTTCGGGTGTTGTGGTGGGAAAGCCGGAGTCGCTGTTGATGTCCGGCCAACTACGCCGGTCCATTCTTCACACCCCCAGTGCGCGAACTCGCGCGAGGGGGGCCGACTTGCGCGGACCCCTTCTGGCTGTGTTGAAGAAGGATCCAGTGCGCACTCGTGCACGGGCAGGTTTGAGCGCCCTCTCGTGGCCGCGTGAGCAGACACACATGATCATGAGCTTGAAACAAAAACACGATAGGGAATATTGTTCTTGGTTCTACTTTTCGTCATTCCAGAGAGTATGATGGCCCACAGAACTCGCAGAAGAGCAGTGCTTCAATCAAGACTGTCGTCATAGCAGCAAGTCATATGATACTCGGGAAAAGCGGGCTGTCATTTTTGAACTCAGGCCTCTGCATGCAGATCCTGTGGTGGAGACGTGGGACTTCAAGGATTTCTTGTTGCTTCTGCAGTGTTTCACGGGTAACCCAGGTAGGACGTCAATCCAAGTTCTGGCAGAAGGCACCTTATTATGCATAATTCTACTATGTATCCTTGGACCTTGATGGGCGCAACCGGATACTGCATCCAGAGTCGCGCATACAGGTCACAATCCAGAGAAACATACAAGCCCTGAAAGCCCGAGTCGGTTCAACCCAAATTCGCTCACCCTAAGCCCTAAACCCCTAAACCCTGAACCCCTAAGCCCTAAACCCCTAAACCCCTAAACCCCTAAACCCCTAAACCCTAAACCCTAAACCTTAACAGGACAAGCTTGTCGCGCGGCTTTCGCCCGACTGGGGCTTCACCGAGGGCAACGCCACGCCATGGCCTTGAGCTGCTGCGCAACAGCTGATTGATCATTTAAGGTATCATCATCATTAATACCGTTCGTATGATTAGTACTATTAGTATCATTCGTAGTATTAGTACTATTGGTATCATTAGTATTATTAGTAGTATTATCATTATTAAGAAAAATAGTATTATTAGTATGATTAGCATGATTAGTATGAATAGTATGATTAGTATTATTAGTATTATGAGTATTATTAGTATTATTAGTGGTGTTATGATGACTCTCGTTGTTGTTGGTGTTCAGGAAACAGACGGAATTAGCAGCTTCTGGCACACAACTCCCAAACTTCATGGGGTCACAACCCAAGTTCTAGACCCCCGAAATCGTAGCCGAACCACCAGTTCCAGGCCGGTGATTTCACCGACGCGCTTCGTGCAAGTCGTCGGCATCTCCTGGCCAAGGTTGTGAGGGACATTCAGGGTATGGTCCAAGGTTGAACGTTGGGTTCAAGAGTGAGGTTCAAGCGTGTGGGCAGCAGAGGTGAGGTTTCTGTTGAATCCGGGCCCTTTCAGAACAGAAAGCAGAAGAACCCCAAAATGGACACCGGTTCACAATAGGCCCGCTTGTGGTACGGCATCAGTCATTTTGCGAGGTAGAGTCACAATATCGGCCTTCAACATCATGAACATAGCGGAATCATGAAGTAAACCTAACCAACAAGCGAAGACCTAGAGATTGCACAGACGAAGACTCGCTAATAGGCTAATAGCTCCCTATTTCTGTCGCTCCCTTCTTCTCTCGCTCAAGCTATGTTGTTTCTCTCTCTCTGTGCCTGTCCATCCAACCACTCATATATCTGTGTACTTGCTTGACTATGTGTGGTAGTTTGTTTAGCGCTCTGTCTGTCTGTCTGTCCGTCCGCCTGTCTGTTTATCTAGATATGCTTGACATATCGAAGTATCGCTCCATTTGCATTACTCGTAATACGTGTTAGTTAGTTAGTTAGCTAGGTATGTGTACGTGTACGTGTACGTGGTAGGTGTATGTGTACGTGTACGTGTACGTGGTAGGTGTATGTGTATGTGTATGTGTACGTTTATGTGTATGTGTATGTATGTGTATGTATGTATGTCTACATGTATGTATGTAGGTACGTAGGTATGTGTGTATGTATGTGTGCATGTATGCATACATATGCATATATAGTTTATATACACATATATGCAAATAGTAATATATATTGTACTATACGAGTGTTCATATGTCTATATCTGTATCTGTATATATATATATATATTCATACCTGCATTTGCATCCGTAATTATGTGCACATTTGGTTTTGTAACTAGATTTAGATTCAGATGTATGAATGAATGAAGGAACAAACCAAGCACAGGTACCTGTCGTATATGTGCATATGTGCATGTCGATGCCTTTGTTTGTGCATATGTATGGATGGACGGATGGACGGATGGACGGATGGACGGATGGATCGGTGGATGGATGGATCGATGTAACATCTGTATCTGAAACGTGCGAAAACACATGCAGGGAAGAGCCACCCCGCACGTTCCTGCAGACAGATGTGCACAACAGACCGATAGATCTCGACATAAATGCGAATCGCGAGTGTAATGGATGGAAGGTCGGCGGCCACCATCTGCGCAGTTCCCTTGGCACTTCGTTTCAGTGTCAGAGTGTTGTGGATGTGTGGCGGCGGGCTTCGTGTTTGGGTTCAAGGTTCAGCATGTCGGATGTAGCCTTTCACTGGCTGGGTCAGCAAGGCTTAGAGTTTGGAATGGGCCGCTGTACGGAGGACCATGAGAGCACGGAATCATGTTCGCCACTTGGCTATTGCTCAGACACTTCCTGAAATCCCCCCCGGTTGAGCTCAGGTCTGGGCCCGCGAATCGTTCGAAGAGCCGGATCACATCTTGGCTCAGGTGGGTCACTCGCAGTTGTCGCCAGTACGATTAGCTTTAAGGTTATATGATGATAGTTTATCAGTCTTAGCTAATCTCATATTCTTACCGATAGCGAAGTGTCTTTGATCTCCCAGTGATCTTGAAGAGGTTCGTTGTAAGCAACGGCGCTGCTGCTGCTGCTGCTGCTGCTGCTTCTCCTCCTGCTACTGCTGCCGCAACCGCCACTGCTACCACCACCACCACCACCACCACCACCGCTAGCAGCAGTACTAGCACTTAGTAGATCAGCATCATCCCCATCCTCAGGGTTTTTTTACCAGAAGGACAAGCATGCTCATCATTAACATGAGTCCGCGTCATCGTCATCGTCTCCATCATCATCAGCAGCAGCAGAAACTATTCTCCCTAGAATGCAGCACAGACAAAACGATTCAGACCATCGTTCCCAAGTCCGTCTCTTCTTGCCATCTCAAGGGCCAAACGGGTAAACGCTGCCATCAATGCTCAAGAGCACAGTGACTGCAGCACGGCGGACCACGCTTGCCTTCCAGTTCTAGCTAGTTGATTCTAGATTCTAGAGCCATGGCATTCACTCCCATCGAGTCTGGTGTGGGCGGCCTGCTGATTGGCCTGTCGGCCGCACTTGCGTACCTGGGGGACGGCAAGATCACAGGGATCAGTGGCATCGCAGGGCCCTTCTTGCGTGGAGTCGGAAAGTGCCAGCCAATGAAGGATGGTCAACTTTGGAAAGCTCTTTTCCTGGTCGGGCTGGTCACCGGTGGTCTTCTGAACTTGGCCTTCAACCGAGACTTCGCCTACCCTCAGGCCTTGGACATCCCGGTGGCGAGGTACTGCTTGGGCGGTGTCTTCGTTGGCATCGGCACCAGAGCTGGGCGCGGCTGCACGTGGTGGCAGTCTCTCCTCCAGTCCCTCGACGGACAAGGGCACCACGGGCCCGCATCGGCGCGAGATGCGGGTGCGAAGTTAGACCGATGGTGGAGCCATGTGCATGGCTTCGTGACGGCGATCTTTGCTTCGTTTGTTTTCAGAGACGACGACTTCAACTGGTACCTTGGTACGCGAGTTGGAGAAGCTTCCAATCCAGGGCCGGCATCTGCCAGGGCCACTGCAAGGAAGCGTGATGGCATCAACATGGGTGGCCTCTTCGGCGCTGGCGGCCTGGAGGCGCTGATCAAGCCCATCATTGAGAAAGTGATCCGGGAAATCGTCAGCAAATTGCTTAAGGGTGGCAGCATCGCGCAGCTTGCCACGACGGAGTTGAATCGAGTGGCGGGAGAATCGGGGGAACTCTTGGGTGAGCGTACCTCGAGACCTGCCGCTTCGGATGTAACGAAGCCCAAGGGCAAGGGTGGCAGAGCCAATGCCAATGCGGACGGCAAAGGCAAGGGCCGAAGTGGTGATGATTCTTGCCAGCCAGCTCGTGATCCTGGTCATGGGGCTGCCAAAGGCAAGGGCAAAAGCAAGGGGAATTCCAAGGGCGCTGATGTGGTGCAGAAGCCCGTGGATGATGTGGGAATGGATGGTGAATGGGAGGAAGTGCCACCTAGGCGGCCCTCCTGGCAGCTGCGCGGGCAGGACTGGCGCGATCCGGTCATGGTCTACGACGAGGTCGCCGGTGAGATCGGGAAGCTCGCTGGCGAGAAGGTCTTCCGTGCTGTGATCCAGTGTGAGCAGGAGCAGATCAGTGTCCTCCAGGCCATGTTGGCAGGGTCGGGCAAGCAGCATGCTGTTCTCCTCATTACTTTTGACAAGGGCTCCCAGTCCCAGAGGTGCCCAGGCTCGGTCGGTGGCAAGCTGGCTTTTCGGCAGGTCGCCTTTACTAGGATTGCGTCTCGTGGCTTGGATTGCCCTACACCCAAGTGCACGACCAATACTTTCCAGTATGATGCGGTTGCTTCGACGGTGCTCTATGCTAAGTTCCATCAGAAGTTTCTTCCGAAGAGTGAGTGGGAGGCTTGTGTTTCGCATCCCCAGCGGGCCTTTCACACGTGGCTCGCCAAACACCATCTGAAGGCACTTGACAGTTGGGCTTGGCAGGTGGAAAAAGTCGACGCGGTGCACAGCAAGGTCTTTGGCTGTGTGAGAGTCCAGGAGAAGGATGTGGCGGCCACAATGGCGGCAAGCGGGCAGGGTGTCTTCATCGAGGTCGGGCGTGGCTCCAAGGCGCTCCCCTACATGGTCGAATGGCTCGAGCAGGACGAGAACGAGACGGCTCACGAGTACATTCGCCGCGCCCTCACCGTGAAGTCCGAGCTGGGTTTGGTGGCAGGCCGTCGTCAGCTGGGTCAGCGCCGAAAGCGCGATTCCAGCACTCCGGTTTGCAGAGTTTGGGTGCTTGAGGGTGCGCCGCGCGCCTTTAGCACTGATCAGGCGCTGGAGGTGCTCAGGTCCACGTTCACACGGGTGGAATTGCTTCGGCAACATACCAGGCGTGGCGGCACGGACTTCATCTTCAAGGGAGCCACGGCGACACGGACTCCTTCGCTGTCCCGCTTAAGGTGCAGGATGGCGTGATCATGTTGTGGGCTCGCCTTGCTCCCCCGCGGAGCCATCCAGGGCAAGCTCAGTACTTGCGCACCACTGGTTCGTGGAGTCTGCAAGCTCCAGCGAAGCCGTTTGATAAGGCGGTGCCGGTGGCCCCAGAGCTGCCTGCTGCAAACAACGATGGCGTCTCCGGTCCTCCTGCGAGTGTTGAGCCTGATGCTCTTAAGGATGGCAAGAAGCGCGGGCCGTCTTCTTCAGCGGAGGACCCCAACCAGAAGAAGACTGCGGCTCCTCAGCGGGCTCTCCCCAAGGGAGTGCGCATTCAGCCCATCGAGAAGGACGGGAACTGCTGCTTCGCTGCCATCGCGGCCGGGGTGGCCGAGCTGGACAAGGTGGATGTGAAGCAGCCTTTGCAGGTGAGAGCGGAGGTCGTGGCCCATTTCCGCAAAAACTCCGCGGCCTACATCAGACAGTGGGACCACGAGCTCCCCGACCGATCGGCGAGCACCTCCTTCGAGGACTATTGCACCTCAATCAGTGTTGACAAAACGTGGGGAGGAGTCCTGGAGCTGCGCGCCATGGCGCGGATGAACGACGTTCGTATCATCGTGTTCCCGGCTTCTATGCAGTTGGAACCATTTGTTCTTCATCCCAAACAAAAGCGCCGCCTGATTTGTGTCTGGTTCACTGGTTCCCACTATGACAGGATTGTGCCTGACACAGGGAACGACCTCCCCAAGAGCATCAAGGACATCACCGCGGCCCCGCCTACGGTGCCAGCTCGGGGGGGTGGGGATGGTTCGGCTTCTGTGGGCGCTCGATCGCGCCGAACGGTGTGGACTGCTAGCAGTGCAGGCCCCAGCGGTTCAGGTGGCACGAGTGGCAAAGCAGTTGTTCGAGGTGGCGGTACCATTTGGACCGAGGACACCGAGGGCACCGATATGGAGCTTGATGACTCTGAGGGCGCTGTGAATAGCGAGGCGTGTCCTGCTAAGTCGCGTTACGCGGATCGTCGTGGAGGCCATGTCTTTCGGCGTGAGTTGTGTCCGTACATGGTGCGGCATGATAATGCCTCCAGATGTGCCACCATGGGGTCGAAGCACATGCTGCGAGTGCACAACATTACTCGCATGGTGCCCCGTCCTGAGGTCCGGTTGCGAGTGGTGAGCAAGAGCATGCAGGGTGGTTGGCGTTGCCCGTTGTGTCGCAAGGGTTTGTGCCCAGAGGACCTCGGCAGAATCACTGAATATCACTTCAAGGAGCTGAAGGCAGTGCACCACCGCGCTGCCCATGCCGAGGTCACTGCTGCTGAGTGGCACAAGAGCATGCTTACTGAGGCCGCCGCCCGTCATGGACATGCCCAGAAGGTGCGGATCCAGAACCTCAACCGAGGAGCTGCTCGTTGCATCACCTCTGCATTCGACATGAGTGGCTGGAATCAAATTTCGTGGCCGCGGCTCGTCAAGCGCCGCGGCAAGCTCTCCTTCGGTTTGCGCAAGGGATGGCATTGTAAGGGTTGTGGGTGCCTTTACAAGTGCCTGGCTGAGGCCCGGCTGCACAAGTGTGGTCAGGTGCTTCAGCGAGCCCAGTCCAGGGACGTGCGATTGAAGACGTTGCGTAAGTCGAGGAAGGCCATTGCCAAGCTTTTCAAGCAAGGGCACCCCACGTGTGCTGGCTTTAACTTGCAGGATGTGATTGCGATGATTGATCGCATCATTGACATTGTGGAGGGTGGCCCCGTTGTGTAGCCATGGAGCAGCTCTCCCTTTGCACTTTGAATGTTGGTAAGGCGGGCGTCTCTAAGGTGGACGCTTGCTTTAGCTGCGCTTCGGACTTTGAGGTCATCTGCTTGCAGGAGATCCAGGTCGGGCGTGACGGGGCCTTTCGCTTCGTCCAGGACTGGAGGCGGCGCGGATACAACATCCTTTTAGGTGCTGTCGATCCTGATGATCGAATTCGTGTGGCTTTGCTTTCGCGTCTTCCTCTTCGCAAAGTACAGCTGAGCGAGGATATTGACGCCTCCCGTTATGTCGCTGCGGTGATTGGTACAGTGAATCCTGTGGTGATCTCGTGTGTCTACGGGCACGCTGACAACCTCACTGAGGCCAGAAAACATGCATGTGCTGTCTCCAAGGGCCTTTCCTGTTTGGGATTCCCATGGGTCGCCCTTGGCGATTGGAATGCGGAAACGGATGAGTTATGTTCCCTTTTTGCTGCTGGGCATGCTCGGTGTCTTGATGATGGTTTCGACCCTCTTTGCTCGACCTGTACGGGCAGCCGACGGATTGACTTTGGCATTACCGGGCCGGGGTCGCGCCTCTTTGCATCCGAGCTCCACCACCGCCCTGGCGTAGCTGATCATCTTCTGGTGGGCTACACGGTGCCGTGCGATCACTCTGTGCGGGGTGGCTGTGGGCCCAGGCGTGCTGTGGTCACTGAGGAGGCGGCTTCTGCTGCAACCCGTTTTCACGAGCGCTGGAAGCCCGAGGATTTTGCATCTGCTGTTGCGGAGGCTGACGTGAACTTGGCGTGGCAGCTCCTCTCCGATGCGGCGGAGTTTGCCCTTTGTGCTGATGTTCGTGGCTGCGTCCCCAGATCCGAGGAGTGGAGCCCGACACAGGTCGTGCATGGACCCAGGGCGGCTCGTATGCCTGAGTCGGTGGAACTGAGGAGGCTGCGGCGCCTCCTGCGTCGCCTTCATCACCTTCGTGCTCACCCCGAGGACTGGCAGCTGCGACAAAACTTGGTGCGGGGGGCTCGGGACTTGATCCGGCGCACTCCTGTTCTTCACGGGATGTCGGTGCACTCGGCCCTGGACTACCTTGAGACCGTGGATGGGCTAGTGCAGTCCATGGATGCCGACGAGAGCGCACAGCGACTTCGCCGATGGCGTGACACCATGGCAGTGGACAGATGTGCGCAGCGAAAGTGGGTGAAACAACAGGCCCAACTTCGTAAGGAGTTCAACCGTTCCGACCGGAGTGCCTTTGTTCACGGCTCCAAGCTGCACTCCATCCACCCGGCGGCCACCTTGAAGCAAGGCGTTGAGGCTTGGACTCAGGTGTGGCGGCAGGGCGAGATCGATGAGGACTCCTTTCAGGATATGCTGCGTAATGTTCCTAGGCCGGCTGCTGTTGTTGCGTGCCCTAGGCTCACGGAGGACCTCTTGCGACAGTCGGCTAAGGCCATGCTGCACAAGGCTCAAGGCCCCGATGGCTGGACCACGGAGCACCTCTTGAGACTCCCGAGTTTGTGGTGGCAGAGTTTTGCCTGCTTGTGGTGTCGATGCCTTGACTTGCAATGCATCCCGGCTCGATGGTGTGATGCTCGTGTGTGTCTTCTCCCAAAAGAGGGCACTGAGGGTACTCAGGAGTACAGGCCATTGGGCATTGCATCGGTGGCCTGGCGCTGCGGCATGCGTGCCATTGTCCGGTCCCTCAGGAGCTGGATGCTTCAGTGGCTGGATTGCACGGTGCTCGGCGGGGTTCCGGCTGGCAGCGTCGCTGACGCTCACATCATCATGCACTCCGAGAAAGCCTATGACTCGGCCTTCGTTTGCCAGGATCTCTCCAAATTCTTTGATACCGTGGATCGCCGCCTGTTGCGCAGAGTCATGACTTGGCTCAAGGCACCTGCAGGGCTCATCGGTTGCTTGGAGTCGTTCTATGGGCAGGGGAGGCGGATGTTTACGGCCCAGAGCCTCCTGGCTGATGATTGGCATCAGGCGGAGCGTGGATTGTTGCAGGGTTGCCCTGCTAGCCCCATGATTGCCGCAATGTTCCTTCTTACTTGGAGCAGACATGTCTGCACCCAGCGGGTGAGAGCTTTGTCCTTTGTGGACGATCGCACCTTTTGGGCTAGGCAAGTGGGTGGTGATGGGACTCGTCTGCTTCCTCCCGTTTCGCAAGTCCTGTCTGAGGCGAAGGCTCGCAGTGATGAGTTTGACAGGGTGTGTGGGTTCAACTGCAGGCGACGCAAGTGTCACATCGCGGCTCCTCCTGGGGTCGATGTGGCTGAGCTTACAGCGGCCACTGGCTATGCCACCGGCGAGGTTTTGAGCGTCCTTGGCATCTCCCACAACCTTCGGACCGGTGCCATTGAGCTCTTCAAGCTTGCGGTTGAGGAGGTCGAGCGCAGAGCCAACCTTGTTAGCATGTTACCGTGCAGGGCAGCCCTTCGCGTCGCCATCCTCAAGGAGCTCGTCGGCCCCATGTTCATGTGGGCAGCAGGGTGTGCTATGGCGCCTGACTCAGTGCTGCAACGGCTGCGTAAGGCCTACGTGCGCTCCTTTGTGGCAGGCAGGGCTACGGACACTCCGATGGCGGTGTGCCTTGAGATCATCGGCTATGACGCGGACCCTGTTGCCGGCAGCGCTTTGCGTTGCCTCGGCGATGCTGTGCGTTTCCATGGATCCTCCCCGCGGTGGTCTGAGGACATGGACCTCTCCTTCTTGACTCTGCGCTGGCCACAGCTGTTCCCTACGGCGGCGAACCTTCTGGCGCGGATGGGCTGGTGGGCCTCACCTGATGGGGCCTGGATCCATCGCCGTGACTCTTATGGTGCACTTCGGAGCTTTGAGGTTGGAGTTGACAACTTTGCGGTAGTCAAGGACTGGGTTGCGGATCACTTCAGGGTCCAGGCTCTCACCACTTGCTCGAGGATCACTCGTGACAGGCGTAGGGCTCATGAGCCCGATCTGGCGCAAGGCATCTTGCTCCCGGCTCTTCGGCGTGGCGCTCGTTGTCTTTTCCAAGGGCATCGCTTGCACTTTAAGGCGGCGACAGAGAACCTCGAGACTCAGTCTGCTCTGGTGTTTGGTTGCACGTGCTGGAAGTACTCACCACCTGGCCAGCGGCTTTGTCGTGATGATCCTCGTGCCAGGTGCCTGTGCGGAGACTTTCTTCCGTCGCGGCCCCACTTGGTGTGGCAGTGCGAGGGCACCAGCGAGTGTAGACGAGGTGTGGCTCAGCCTACTACTCGTGTTGAAGAGCGGCTGCTGGCTCGCGAGCTTGACGAATGCCCTGGCCCTCCACCTGTGGTGAGCGAGGCTTTCGAGATGGCGGTGGAAGCGATTCAGAGTGGCCTGGTCGAGCATGCGACCCTCCATGTTGCCACCGATGGCTCGAGTGCTGATGCGATTGCCGCGTCGGCTTGCTTTGTAGCTGAGACGGACTCCACTGCGGCATGGGGCGTGCCAGGTCAGGACCAAGCTCCTTTCAGGGCCGAGGCTGATGCCATCTTGCTGGTGCTTCGTGCTTCTTTGCACGTGCTGCAGACCTTTCCTGCTGCTAGGTGCAAGAGCTTGTGGATTGTCAGTGACTGCGAGGCTGCCATTTCGGTAGCTTCCACAGGACATGGTGCGTGCTTCCTGCTTGCTCAGAGGCTCCACGATGCCCTCGTTGCACTTCGACAGCTGATTCAGGTGAAGTTCTGCTGGGTCCCTAGCCATGGCAAAGCCTCCAACAAGTTTGCAGGCAATGGCATCGCTACGCTCTGGCAGCTGCGTTTGTGGAATCAGAAAGCCGATGAGGCTGCGGCTGCTGCGCAACGTGCTCGTGCACTCCGCTCGGCCCGTGCTGCTTGGTTCGTGACCGTGAAGGAGGCGAAGGAGTGGGAGATCAAGGCGGTCGGTGCCCTCGTCGCCACTGCCAAGATGTACCACGACTACGTGACGGTGCTGTGACCTCTACCTCGACATCCTGCTCTTTGTCGAGGTGATTGTCGCGTCTGGTGGTGTTGCTCATCCCGATCGTCTTTGACAGGTCTGGGTGTGCCTTCGGCTTGAATTGCTTCGAGCTCTTCGTGCTTCAGCGTGGGCCTCCAGGAGAACTCCGTTCCATCCTGTGGTCCTCAGAAATTCCATTATAGGCGCGGCTGCACAAGTGGACATGGGATCTGCGGACTTCCGCGCCTTGCGCCTCGAAGCTGGATTGCGGTGCCGACTTTCATGGGCGTAGCCGCTGCAACCGTGGCAGTGACCAGGCATGCAGCCCAGCTGGATGCCAGTGGTCCATGGGGAGTGGCAGAGCTCCAGTGGCCACTCAAGTGGGAGTTCCCTCTTGCAGCAGCTTTGTCTAGCCTGGTACTAGCTGCTCTGGCCGTGTTCCTGCCGTCCAAGCCTCGGAGCTTCGTGTCGCCGCTGGCCTGTGGGATGATCTTCGNCAAGTGGGAGTTCCCTCTTGCAGCAGCTTTGTCTAGCCTGGTACTAGCTGCTCTGGCCGTGTTCCTGCCGTCCAAGCCTCGGAGCTTCGTGTCGCCGCTGGCCTGTGGGATGATCTTCGGCTTGGGTCTGGGCGTTTCGGGCATGACCAGTCAAGCGAAGGTCTTGGACTTCCTGGACTTTGGCGGTACCTGGGATCCGAGCCTGGCCTTCGTGATGGGCTTGGGGCTCTGCGTCTCCTTCCCGGCGTTCTTGTTGGCAGATCGACAGGACAGGAAGCCTCTCTGTGGAGAGGAATGCAACTTCGAGCGGCCATCCAAGACCGGAGACTACGGATCGCTGGTGCTGGGTGCCACATTCTTTGGCCTCGGATGGGGCATGGTCGGCATCTGCCCAGGACCTGCGCTGGCAGGCATGATCCCGTACCTGGTGGGGGGTTGGGGTCCCGGCCTTTCCTTTGGCCTTTGTGTGGTGCTGATCCTGGCTTCGTGGCTGGTGACGGACCGCGTCATCAGTTACTTGAACTCACAGCNCATGATCCCGTACCTGGTGGGGGGTTGGGGTCCCGGCCTTTCCTTTGGCCTTTGTGTGGTGCTGATCCTGGCTTCGTGGCTGGTGACGGACCGCGTCATCAGTTACTTGAACTCACAGCAGGCGCCGGAACCGAAAGTTGCAGTGCCTGCAAATGAAAGTGCTTAGGCGCAGAACTGCGCCGTGTCGGTTCATTTGTGCAACAATTTGATGGTCCGGCTTTCAAGCTTGCTTTTGACAAGCCGGGTCCTCTTGGTCTTTTCAGGCCCGGTGTTCGTCGCTTCCTGAGCGAATGCTTGTTGAGCAGTAGGCGGTGGAATACAGGAAACTGCCAAGGCTGTCTCAAGTTATTTTCCTTACCCTGGGCCATGAATCTCTGCTCTTGCCCCGTGCAAGAAGCTCGGTGCTCAAGCAGCAGCTCCATCGCAGCAGCGCTTCAAAACTTTCCCAGAATTTAGTCTGCGTCGCAAGGGTTACAGGGAGACAGGCTGCCAGCATGGCCCTTGTCCGGCGGGTGGTTGGCCTCGTCGGGGTCGTCTGATGCCAGGTTGCTGCCGTTGCCGTGGTGAGCAACGAGGACGACATGGCTCACTACCAAGCATTGCGACCGAGAGTAAGTGGGCCGTTTTGCAGCAAAGGGTTTCGGCACGGAGCTTCGTGAATGGAGACAAGAGGTGGAGTAAAAGGGAGTATGCAGGCTGGTGAGACGTGACCATAAATGCTGAGTCGTGTCCCAGGTGCTGTCCCAAGTGGGATGCCCTTTGCCGGCGGAAGTGCTCGGTGCACCGGGCCTGACCAGAATCTCGGATGCAGTTCTTCCATGCACCCAACAAAAACGAGTAATAGTTTCCTCGCAGTGGTAGCAGCAAAGGTGACTTGAAGGCACAGGAATCACATTATTCACTGGAATAGTGACAATGGTTTCAACAACAACAGCATGTTTGGAAAACTCGTCGTGAGGATGTTTGCCACAAAAATTAGCTTCGAAAGGATAGAATGGAACACAAAGGTTTAACATGCGGAATCATCATACTATCAGCATTCCTGCCTTCTGGCACTCTGTGATGACCGTGGCCGCAAGGCCCAACATCTTGAGACTGCAAGGCCTGAGCTGCCTATGGAATTTACGAAAAGCCGCACTTTCAGAAACGAACCGTATGCCACTGGGAGAAGACTTTGAGGCCTGGGCAATGCAGAGGGGGTGATGCTCGGAGTCCGCGGTTCTGAGGCATCCATCTTGGGCTTCAGCATGGCAGGACCGTGTTGCCGTCGCTGTGCTCCACCCAGTCTTCGCAGCGACACTGGGCTGGTCGGATGCGGGTGGCAGGTGTTGCATCCTATACCCTCTCAATTCCCTCCGCATGCTGTCACCTCAGGCCTTTTCCACTGTGGAGCCGACCACAGTTCTTGGAGGCTGCCTTGGCAGGGGAGACAGGCTTCTTCAACCCTTTCGCTCCGGGCCCTGAAAAGGCTCACGATCAATCCTACCCTGTCAGGTCACGCCACGGCGTGTCTCCAGAGCCGGAGGACAAACGGTTACCTTGCCAGAAACTCAGTAGCTTTCACTCCATGCCCATCGGGATACATCTCCTCCCTACTTTCTGGCACTTGCCTTGCTATGCTCTCCATTGAGGGCCACCTTGTCTCTGCGCTGATGGCTTGGGGTTGGTTGAGGTTTGGAGGTTCATGCTCATGCAAGGATATCCCTCGACAGAACTCCAAGCCCCAAAGCCCAGCAGGGCCGAAACCGCCTTGCAGGACCCTGAACACGTGTAGACTCGTATGTTTGACGTAGGGTAGATAATCGAAACCGGGTGAATGTACATAAGCTGAGTGTACATGCTTTAACGCCCTATCTTGCATGTATAACTATATATATATATACACACATACATTCATACATAGATACAGACATGCTCAGATACAGACATGCATAGATACAAACATACATAGATACGCCATGCATGTGCGTATGTATGTATAATGTACGTATATGTACACGTACATACATACATACTTACATACAGACAGACAGACAGACAGACGGACAGAGAGACAGAGAGAAAGAGAGACAGACAGACATGTACATATGCATGCATACATACCTACATACATACATACATAAATATCTACATATGTGTACATATGCATGCATACATACCTACATACATACATACATACATAAATCTACATATGTATACACACGTGTACACACACACACATATATATATATATATACACATAGACATGTATACACACATGTTTTACATCTATACATGCACACGAACACATACATACATCCACGCATCCATGCATGCATACATACATACATACATATGTACATACATACATATTCACATATGTACTTGTATGCATATACACAACATGCATACATGCTGTATATACATACATACATACATACATACATACACATGTACGTATGTACATATACACACATATATACGTATGTACATACAACCAACACGCAAGCTTATATATATATATATATATATTTCAATATATGTTCACACACACACACACTTGTATGCATGTGTACATATAGACATATATACGTATGTATACACATGCATACTTGTATACATACGGACTTCTACACATGTACGTGCAAAATTACATACATAGAGTTGCTTCGACACGCACACCCACATACATTTCTATATATATATAGGTACACGCATATGATATAATTGCATTGATAAACGCACGCTCGCAGAGATGTCTTGCTGCAACTATGCTTACACCCTCATGTGTTTAGTCGATGTGCTATATACCATCGTGTTTCTGTATTATGTATGTGGATGCCTATGTGTGCATGCCTGCAGGCAGGATTATGTATGTGTGTATGAATGTATGCACGTATGTCTGTACATGAAGCTGTGTTGTGCAGCTCTTCTGGTCGCAGCTTGTGACGGATTCTTGACGTGTCGTGGCTCCAAGTGTGCGGCTGCCAGCTCTTGCAGCTAAAGGAATGCCTGGTGATGCCTTGACTCACAAAGACACTCTGAGCTGCTGCCATGCAGAAGTTGTGCAGATGCAGCGCTTGAGCGCCTGATGGGGCTAGCAATCATTGAATGTTGCGGTTGTGCCCTCTGTGTCTTGCACGAGATGGCCAAGACTCTGAAGAACAAGTTGGCATGCGTTTTGGTAATGCGGCGAGGATGGCGCTTTCTATGAGTGGCCTTGCGTTTGGCAATCCGTGCTGGATTGCACACGCTTTCGACATGTGAAGAGAATGGGTTTGGGAGGATGAGACCAAGTTGACCATCAAATGCTGAAAGGCCTCCGGGCCCTGTGTTGAACCCATCTCCGACCAAGTCCCTGCTGTGAATAGGCTAGTTTGCAGAACTTGCCTTCTGTGCTTGGTTAGTGGAATGTCGGTTGGCTTCGAGGATGCATCTTTGTCTGGCTGAGATGTCCGCATGCGGAACCTCTTCTAAAAACTCATACGCTATTGGATCTGACCAGGCCGTCGACATGTTCCCGTTAGGGGCAAGAGGATGAGATGTAACTGACCATCAAATGCTGAATGGCCCCTTGGCCTGTTGTTGAATACATCTCTGACTGCGGGGCAGGAGCTAGTGGCAGCTAGCCATGCAAAGCGTTCTGCAGGGCTCCCACAAGCTTGTTTGGATACAGAATTGTGTCAATAGTTGTCTTCTGTGCTTGGTGAGCGTAATGAGTGTAATGTCGGTTGGCTTCGAGGATGCACCTTTGTCTGGCTGAGATGTCCGCATGCAGAGTCTCTTCTAACAACTCAGACGCTATTGGATCCGACCAGGCAGTCGACATGTTTTTCCATGCTTTTCTGGGCCTGTTGTTAAAGATATCCCTGACTACGGCTGGAACTCGTGGCAGCTAGCCATGCGACTGCAAAGTGTTCTGTAGGGCTCGCACAAGCTTGTTTGGACACAGAATTGCGTCAACAGTTGCCTTCTGTGCTTGGTGAGTGTAATGAGAGCAATGTCGGTTGGCTTCGAGGATGCATCTTTGTCTGGCTGAGATTTTCGCATGCGGAATCTCCTTTAAGCACTCATACGCTATTGGATCTGACCAGGCCGTCGACATGTTCCCGTTAGGGGCAAGAGGATGAGATGTAACTGACCATCAAATGCAGAATGGCCTCTTGGCCTGTTGTTGAATACATCTCTGACTGCGGGGCAGGAGCTAGTGGCAGCTAGCCATGCAAAGTCTTCTGTAGCGCTCGCACAAGCTTGTTTGTTTACAGAATTTCGTCAACAGTTGCCTTCTGTGCTTGGTGAGTGTAATGAGTGTACTGTCGGTTGGCTTCGAGGATGCACCTTTGTCTGGCTGAGATGTGCACATGCGGAATCTCCTCTAACAATTCATACGCTATTGGCTCTGACCAGGCCGTCGACATGTTTCCGTTAGGGGCAAGAGGATGAGATGTAACTGACCATCAAATGCTGAATGGCCTCTGGGCCTGTTGTTGAATACATCTCTGACTACGGCTGGAGCTGGTGGCAGCTAGCCACGCAAAGTGTTCTGTAGGGCTCGCACAAGCTTGTTTGGATACAGAATTGCGTCAATAGTTGCCTTCTGTGCTTGGTGAGTGTAATGAGTGTAATGTCGGTTGGCTTCGAGGATGCATCTTTGTCTGGCTGAGATGTTCGCATGCGGAATCTCTTCTAACAACTCATACGCTATTGGATCTGACCAGGCCGTCGACATGTTCCCGTTAGGGGCAAGAGCATGAGATGTAACTGACCATCAAATGCAGAATGGCCTCTTGGCCTGTTGTTGAACACATCAGTGACTACGGCTGGAGCTGGTGGCAGCTAGCCATGCAAAGTCTTCTGTAGGGCTCGCACAAGCCTGTTTGGACACAGAATTGCGTCAACAGTTGCCTTCTGTGCTTGGTGAGTGTAATGAGTGTAATGTCGATTGGCTTCGAGGATGCATCTTTGTCTGGCTGAGATTTTCGCATGCGGAATCTCTTCTAACATCTCATACGCTATTGGATCTGACCAAGCCGTCGACATGTTCCCGTTAGGGGCAAGAGGATGAGATGTAACTGACCATCAAAAGCTGAATGGCCTCTGGGCCTGTTGTTGAATACATCTCTGACTACGGCTGGAGCTGGTGGAAGCTAGCCACCAAAGTGTTCTGTAGGGCTCGCACAAGCTTGTTTGGATACAGAATTGCGTCAATAGTTGCCTTCTGTGCTTGGTGAGTGTAATGAGTGTAATGTCGGTTGGCTTCGAGGATGCACCTTTGTCTGGCTGAGATGTTCACATGCGGAATCTCCTTTAAGCACTCATACGCTATTGGATCTGACCAGGCCGTCGACGATCCCTGCAGGTAAGCACACAGTCAACCTGCCTGTTGCTAAAGAATTTCCGACTTGGAGCCGCACAATTGGACAGCCGGCCACAGAGCTTTCGCTGGTAAGGGTCTCATGATCCCGGGCGGCCTTTCTGTGCTCAAGTTGATGGCTTTGGCTTGGGGCTCTCGGAGACTATGTTCGATGTGGTGATCTCGGGGGAGCTGTGAGCAGAAATCGCGTTGATGTTCCTCCGCTTCAGGCGAGCCACAGGTCTTCCCCCCGCGCTGCGAGCAAGATGCCTCCTGCACTTGCAGCCATGCTCTTGGTTTTCAGCCGCGGGTGAGCTCAGCCCCACTGAAGATCATGGCTTGTAAAGCCATGCATCCGAGGTCCGAAGACTTGCCGGTTCCCGTGGAGGCATGGCTCGTAAGGAAAAACGGCACAAGACAGTGTGAGCTACTGCTTGCCAGGCTTTCGTGAAGGGCTCCTCGGTCGTATGCATGTTGCAGGCAGGAGTCTCCGGCACTTGGGTGCCACAGCAAGTGCTGATCCTTATTGTCAGCAGCAGGTTTTCGAATAGTTGTCGAGACACCCTGAACGAGCCCAAGGTCTCACAAGTACAAAGCATGGTGATATTCAGCTGTCATGATCCAGCACAGAGTTCGCAAAATTCGAAAGACTAAGAAGACTCTAACTTCAAAACGCATCTCTGCCATCTCCAGGGTGTCAGCGACACCTTGGCGAAGCTACGTGGAGCTTCATCGCAGTACTGGCTAACGATTTCTCACATGTGGGAGGGCTTCAGGGTTTTTGTCGGAGATGACTTGAAGCGTATGCCTCATGCTAAGGCTTCTTCACATATACTTGAACGTGCCGCAATGATGGTGGGAAAAACTGCAAGAACAACTGAACCTGTACGACTACTTTTTGCATCAGGTTAAAGCAAACACGACTATTGCTAGTACTGCCGCCAGCATTGTTGATCACCGCAGCTACTGCCAGTCACTACTACTACTACTACTACTACTACTACTACTACTCCTGCTGCTGCTAGTACTGCTACTACTGCTACTACTGCTGCTACTGCTACTACTGCTACTACTGCCATCATCATCATGCCTACTCTAAGTCCTACTCGTACTCCTGCTGCCAGTGCTACTCCTGCGACTTTGTGAAGCAGTCTTCGGAGTCTTGGGTGTTGTGGGCTCCAGAGAACCAGCCGTCGCAAGTGCAAGGGCGACGGGTCTCGGGCTGCAGACTTACTTTAGGCAGCTGAATCAGGGCGTTCGTGTGAGCTTGCGCAGGATCGGTGAAGAAGTCGTAAACTTTCCGTGGCCGAATGAGGAAGCATCAGGTTTCTCCAAAGCTTGCTCGAACTATGGTGCTTCAGCTAAACTCGTGATGCAGCCACAAACAACAGCACCAACTAGATCAGACTACCAGCCCTAGGATCTAGCCTGCACTTTTACGCTGCCTTACCTGGAAGCAGCAACCGGAGCGTCTGCTGCAACACATGCCAGGCAGATGATGGGATTTTCGGTCACGTTTCATGAGAACCTGGAGTGGTCAGTGCTCCTGCCTCAAGTTGTGGCATCCCTGAGAATGCCTTTGAACTGCTGCTTGGATAGGCCGGGCTCGTTATGGAAGCACTTGCGGCAATTTGGGGCAAGGCTTGTAAGAATCAGAGATGAATCGCAGTACTGTACTAAACAGATTAACCATGATAGAGCTGGAGCAGAACACTATCCAGCAGTACAGACCAGGGAGCCTGCAATGAAGCTCATGCACTAAAGGCCGGTTCCGGACGAGATGAAGGTGGAAGTTGTGGATGCGTGGCCTGCCTTAATTCTCAGCGACAGTCTCTTTTCGGCTGAGGTTCTGGAGGTAATACTACGATGCGCCATGACCATGATGATGCTGCCTGCGGAGATGATGAGCGGTTCCTGACCCTGAGGCCAGAGATCGTGAACTGGTCGCCGGGCGTGGCTGCTGCGGTCGGGGCCCAAGACTGTGGCACAACCTCTTGCGCCTAAGATAAGGTGAAAGTAAGACGACACTATTCCTGCTGTCGTCGTGCTTCCCTTCAATGGACCCGATCATACACGATGCGACTATCAATGCGCCCATAGTGCTTCCACCGGGTTCCGGGAGTTTCTGACCATCACGGAAAGCAGCTGGAAAACGCCTAGCCCAAACTTACCTCTGAAGCCTAAGCCGGAAGCCTGCAACTCTAATGATCCCGAATCTTGACAACCCAAATCTCGTAACTCCAGACTTCTGTTCGCTGACTGCCTCTTTTTCGCATATCCATTTTCAGTAGGAGGAAGCCCCAACCCTTTCTCGACCTTCAAACCGAACCCCGAACTCTGAACCCGAAGGACCCTTGAGCCCTAGACACCGAACCCCGAAATTCTTAAACCCTAAACCCGAGCGACCCTCATGTGCCGAGGATTCTCTCGACTCCAGGTCAGAGCTCAAGGCGCCTCTTCTCCCCGCCAAGACAGGACTTAAGTCTCGTTTTAGTATCTGTTCGTGCAGCAAGCACAAGCATACTAATCATAATGTTCATAATAATCATAATGTTCATAATGTTCATAATAACCATAATAATCATGCAGCCCCCTCGCAGTTAGGACAAAAGCTTGAGCGCATCCTAAAGCGAAGCCCTTGGAGGCGACTGAGCTGTTTCTTTGAGAAGGGAGGTGCTCTGAAGCCAACCCTAGACACCAAAAGACTAAACCCTGAACCCTGGTGGTTATCAGTCGTGAGGGACTGCTACCCGGAAGGTCCTGCTTGAGCTGGCTGCACCTGCAGTGAGAACCTCGCCTGCGCCCCGGATCCGATCACCGAAAGGAAGGTTGCCGGCAGGCCCCAGGTTCTATTCCAAGATCCTTCTTATCGTACTCAGCCCCTACTTTGCCGATGCCAAGCCTGAGGGTTAGGGTTTACCCTTCCCCAAGACATTGACATAGAGCCTAAAGACCCCGAGCTCTCGTCGGCGAAGCTCGGAGCATCAAGCATCGGTCCATGTTTTTCGACCCCTCGGTGCTTCGGCTTCTTCTAGTTTGCCCTTGCTCTACGGGTGATAGGTAACCAGATCTTTTACTATCCCTTAGTCCAGGAAGTTCCTTAAATTTTCACAGGATCCCTCATGTGACTTAAGGAGATTTCCTCAACTAGGATATATGGGAAAATCTGGGTAGTTGCAAGCATGCGCTTTGACTTCCCTGCCGACAAAGGGTGCAGCCAAGTTTTGCAGATAACTAGCCTGTGGGGCATGCGATCGGCTGTAACAGCTCTTGAATGATTCCGCCCCGTCCTGTTGAACCATACTGTCTTGTGAGAAGAGGCGGATGGTAGTTGTTGAAAGTGCTTGTCTTTGATAGCAGTTCCTGTTTATGTGCATGTTCCCAGCGATCTCGATAGAAAGGTCGTTTAGACGACTCGCAAAGCCCTGAACCCCGCACCGTCAATCTCAGGACTTTTCCCCCAAACCCATGCAAATTGTCGCCCGAATGCCTGACACAACGCCATTAAAACAGCACATCTTCCACAACTTGATAAATGCTGTCAACATTTATCGCTAAAGGATTTTAGCATAACTTAGCTCGGGCACTTGAACCTTCAGTCTTCTTCAGCCAGCGGCTCAGAAATCGACATTTCACCCACCCCGCCCACCCGGGGCGATCATATCTTTGCCTTGGTATATCTTGCCCCTCTCTTCTCAAACCCTGCAAAATACCTATAAAGCCCTATACAATGCCTTTAAAGCCCGATAAAGTGCCCCTAAGAATTCTCTAAACTACTTATATAAAGCGCTTGAGAAGAAAAGCTGATACAGCCCTTGAAAAATCCTAGGTATCTGCACTGGTACTGCGCATGGCGCCTCAGGGAGGTCCCTTTTTGCTCGCGAAATGTCGGGTTTCTGAGGGATCCGGGCGCAGATCCTCCGATATCCCTTAACTAAGGAGTATACCCTAAATCATATGAGGTGTATATCCCCCGATGATTTGTGTCTTTACTAGGGAATAGACCTGAAGTTATAGTTGAGGAAGATACAACAAATTAAAGTTGTTTTAAGACCACAAGTAATAATTGAGGAATATACCCCAAGTTATAGTTGAGGGAGCTACACTAAATCCTAGTTGGAGTAGGATCCCCTCATATGATTTGAGCATCCCGCGTTTAGGGTGTGTTGGAAGATCTGGGAGTTCCTTGTGTGGCTTACGTGGGGTTTGTAATGGGCCCACGGCGTTTTTTGGAGCGTGTGTCGAGCTGATAGGGTTCATGTCTATGTGACTATATTCCTTTATGCAACTTCTGGCTGAACTAGAATCAGCAGATTAAGCTGTATTGCAGTTTTTGGTTGTTGTGTTTATCGTCAGTATCATCAACTGTCATCAACTTTGTAATTCATTTCTACTCATGGATGGTGCGTACGCTAGTTTCTCTAAGTTGGGGATCTGTGTCACGGGTCCTGGGTGAACTCGAGCCAATCTGGATCGTCTTGGCTCTGGACTTCGTAGGATGTGGATGCTTTCCAAGGCAGTGGTGTATTTTGCATTGTCCCGCCTGTTACGATTGAGGCGCGTGTCTGAAACCCGGAGCGTATCATGATCCGAAATCAGGAGCATCATGCCATGGCCATAGACAGAGCAGGCAGCCGGAGCAAGCAAGCTCTGAAAGAATTGGACCGGACCTGCAACGTCATGTAGTCCTTCCAAAAGTGACTGAGCCCGCTGGGGATCTATACACTTGGGAAGTAAAAGCTTAAACAGCAACAAGCTGTACTGTCCCGACTGCAACCTAGAGCCCGAAGCTCTTGACCGAAACTGTTTCCAGAGTTTGCGGGTTGTGGTGTCGTGGGTGCGATCAACCTCGGTGTAGGGTTCGGTCTTTACAGGTACAAGCGGGTAACCTCAAGCACGAAGCCGGTCTTGGCAGGAGCCAGACCTTGTTTTCGTGTCGACATCGCGGCTGATGTTTTTCAATGCGCTCGGTTCTGAGTTCCATTGCCCAGCTTGAGTTTGATGAAGCATGGCAGTCAAGTAGGGATGGGGGCAGTCATGTCAAGAAGAAGTTCACTGCAAGGCATTACGATTGCAGAAGCAGCAACCCGCATCAGCATCGACATCACAATCATGAGCCTCATAATCGTCATCATCCGCATTCTCATCCTCATCACCTTCATCACCTCAACATCTTCATTGTCATAACAATCGTAGCGTTACCATCATCTCAGTCACTCAGCGTGATCGTCGTACTCATAGGTGAACCAAGCAACAAGCAACAGCACAGATTGACCCTAAACCGAAAGCCTTCATCATGACACCAGGATGTCCTCAGCAACTTCTAAAGAAGGTCCTTCGTGAGCTGCCCGCTGAATTTCCGCAACTATCGGAACTTGCACGAGGCGGCGCTATGTTGAGCCCATCTAGCTTCATGCTGTTTTGTTTGAGCTGTGATTCGGGTCGGTCATCGCCTGCTCCGATGGATGCTGCATAACCTCATTGCTGTCAGCCGCTGTCTATAATCTGCAAACATGCAGCAGCTTCGTCTCGTGCTAGATTTGGTGGACCTACTCCTACCCAAGCCCTCAAGCATGGCACAGGTGTCCGGCTATCCCTCCTTCCAGCTGTACTTTGCACTCGGTGCAGTGCCACTGGCAGGACACCAGGTACCTTTGCGGCTTCTTGAGGTTTGGCAGGATGGGAGTCTAGGAACGTGCTCCACGGTTCTGACGACTGCTGTTCCTGCTATGACTACCATGGTCCTTCGGTTCTATCGTCGTACATGGTGTTGCCATTGTTTGGTTTTGTTGCATGCGTGAGCACTCATTTTCATGTTACGATTATACGATTCTCACGGGTGGCAGTCGTAGCACTGGTTGTCGTGGTGCTGGATGTGCTGGTGGTAGTAGATCACAACATAGAAATGGTACACCAAGCGGAATGCTTCAACACTAAGGATGGTGATAGCTATCCCTCTGAAATAAGACCCGCCCCCCCCCCGCCAAACCCCAAAACCTCCAATATGGCAAGCGGGTTTGCGAAATAGGGGACCCTTAATATAGTATCCTAAATAGTAGGATCCTGATTATAAGGACCCCCAAAATACGGTACCCCTACTTTTCGCAAACTCCAGCAAGGCCCTCCAGAGCTTTGCCAGCCGGGCCTCTGAAAGCCTGGGCTTGGCTGCCAGCTCCGTTACGGCCGGAGGGCTCGGGCCGACAAGCGCTGCTTGCTGCTACAAGTACAGCTACAACACCTGCTGCTGCTCCTGCTGCTGCTAATGTTGCGACTGCTACTATCACTATTGGAGGACAACGTTTCAGCCCGAACTCAAGCTGCAGCGCGCATGAGCTGGCAGGGGTTCTCAACACATGCTCGCGATATCGCTCGCGGCCGTGTAGCTCAACGCAGCAGCTTGAGCCCTGCGGAGCGTGACCACGATGATGTGGGCCCGCTGGCTCTTGTACCTCTGTGCACCATGTTATGTCGTGTGCACGGATCAGATGCTGTTTTGGGTGGATGACCTCATCTCCCAAAACAAGGTCCCTGGCCTGCATCTCCTGCTTCTGTTTCGTTCGCCTATGTTGGCTGCATGAATGTCTGTACTGGTGCTGAGCAGGTCGAGTCCAAGCTGTGGATGATGACGGGAGAAGATGCCTCACTGGGAACCCGGAAGATCCAGTACGATGACTTTGCATATTGCCTTGAAGCACACGGTAACTCGGACTCTTCAACGTGTCGGAGCCACGGACGCGTCGTCGCCGAAGCTTGACAGTTTCTGGATTCTCCAGCCTGTTCAGGTACTTTGGATGGCAGCGTCTGCAAGCCGCGCCCTGGCTCAAAAGCGGTCTCGACCGAGAGTCCGAGAGGCGCAGAAATTCTCAGAAAATCTTAGTCTCGTTCCGAGGAGCTACTTGATCAACGGGTGGAATTCAACAGATGGCACCTCCCTGGCCGTCCGGAAGTCCATCTCTGTGGCATATGACCCTGCCGGGGAAGGGGATGGTCGGCGACCCACTGATTCAGAGTTCTTCGGAGATGCTTTTCTGTATCCGAATCCCCCAACCAAGCTGCCCTTAAAACAGCTTTGAAGAGGTGAGCATGTGGTGGGGCCAGTGGCCGACAAGACCAACCGCCGGATCTATTGGATTACTCCCAGCTGCGCCAGCTCTAGCGGCCGAAGGCTCACGGTTTGGAAGGTCTCGGCCTGAGCGGGAGCGGTTTATTCCGGAGGGCTTTGGGAAGGCACTCGAAATGTCTCTGAAAGAGGCGGTGAACAGTGTGACTGTTACTAGTGGATACTGGTGCTCGTGCAGTTGCTCAGTGCTACAAGTACCACACTAGTGCCCGAGGTCAAGTACCTTCTGGACAACCAGATCACTCCGGACGGATCTGACCCAAATCCGCTGACCTGCGAGAATGAGTCGTACGTCTATGCAGTAAACCGTTACGATGTGGACACCCAGAAGTACTCCCTCATCTATGCGGCTGCTCGTGCCGACTTTCCTGCCCCAGAAAAGTGGACCGCATACAGCTGGAAGCTCGCCTTTGACGAAACCAGGCAGCGTCTGTACTGGTGGTACTATGCCGGTGCCTGTGCGGTTGTCAGAACGTGCGATGCTCCTCTATACTACATCGATGTGAGTGGTTTGACTGATGACGGGTCAATGCCGACTCCGGTGTCAGCCGCAAACATAACAGACGGTTACGGGCATGCAGCTTGCTTGGTTTCAGGGTTTCTGCAGAAGACCTCGCATGTTGGCTCAAAGGACATGCATGTTTTTCACAGCACGTGTCTGTTCCAAGGCCTATTGGGACATGACCATCGATGATGGCGGAAACCTCTATCTGGTTGATTGGTACAAGATCAGGAAGTACGATGTGACAACTGGCGCTGTGACCGACCTCCATACCGAAGACTACCTCAACACCGGTTATCACTTTACCGGAGTGACCCACTGGACCGGCACAACCAAGTTGATTGTGACCAAGACCACCAGTGTGACCTCGGAACTGTGGACTTTCGACACCAGCGATTCATCGTGGACACAGCTTTACAGTGCAGTCTACTACGAGTTCTACGATCTAGGCGCAAGCTTTCATGTCCTTGAGCGTGGAGCTTACATGCAAAATCGGGCAGAACAATGCCTCTTCGTAAGAGCCTGAAAGGCCAAACCATCTACAACACGGCCGTGGACGTGACCCACGGCCTGCTGCCACGGCCTCAGGAGACCTTGAGCGCTAACATGTTTGTCCTTGTCCTCTCTAGAGTGCTTCATGAGAGAGTCAGGTATGTGGCCACGAGTGGTGGGAACTCTGGAGGCAGATCCATCATAGAGCTGCCATTGGCTCCTTCTGGCCAGACGGCACCCTACAAGGCCCCAGCTTGCCACGCTGTACACTTTGGAAAAGCTATCTTTTCTGTTCTCTGTTTTTCCTCTCTCTCTCTCTCCCTTTGTCTCTCTCTGTCTGTCTGTCTGTCTGTCAGTCAGTCAGTCAGTCAGTCTGTCTGTCTGTCTGTCTCTCTCTCCCTCTCTCTCTGACCTTCCTTGTTGTTTGAGGGCGTGAGATGTGTGAGGACAGCATTTTGTTACGACTGCGAAGGCTTGCGCCACAGGACGGTACAACATGGACTGTCCCCTCTACGGCATCGGGGAGCGCCTGGTTGTCGGTCACATGCAGCTCGCCCGCATATGGAATGTTTTGAAAGTTAAGGCGATGCGCTCTCTTGCAGACAGAAACATGCATAAAGCAAAGCTTCAAGAAATACAATCAGGAAGAGAGAGGGGTAGAGATGGGAAGACAGTGAGGGAAAGAGCGACAGACAGAAAGAGAGAGAGAGAGAGAGGGAAGCAGGACCTGCAAAGAGTGTTTGCAAGTACTTAGCATGATTGTCATCTTCGTCCTCGCAAGTTTCGATTTCCCCTGGCAGGGTCGGTAGTCGACTAGGCTAGGCCATGTCTGCTCAGTTGTTTTCACTTCAAAACTGGGTGACTCGCGCAGGGGAAGGGGCTGACCCCTTCTCCAGACCTTCAAAGGAACGAAAGAGCGGCAGTTGCAGAGCACAGCAGTCTACTCAATGCACTCGCTCGTGCACCTTTTACTTGGAGTTTATGAACGCTAGTGCTGTATCAGTCCGGGCCTCAACTCAAAAGTACACACAGCTGTATTGTGGGAAAGCGTGGGAACTGGCAATAAGGTGTGTTCCCGTCCACTGTCTTGTTTTACCCTCGCCCTTTCTGTTTTCCCTGTGACCCCGTCCCGTACGCCCAACTCCGGGGACAAGCAGCAGACACTGTACCAACTGATTCCTGGCAAGGCCCGGGGCAGCCCAGATTGCTGGCATAGAGGGCCGACACGCTCGAGCTTCCCAAGTTGCTTCACGCAGACCCAAACCTCGGACTTCAGGTGTTGCGCACGCGCGCTAATTCGGTAACTGTGTCAGGGGCTTTGAATCACGAGCGTCTACAGCAACCTGTTTTGGATTTCTAAGGGGGACCCCACCTGAAGTAGTGACTGCAATGTTTGTTTGCTACACCGTGCTGTCTTCTCAAGAAGAAGGGGGAAACCCACAACCGCGGCCGCCCCAGTTAAAGCCCTGCCCTATTCGTACTGTGGACCTGCATTGCTTGGCACTCAGTTGTTTCGTCATTGCACAAAACCGGAGGGCTGCCGCAAGCCGTAGGTACTACATGGGGAGATGTGCTCGGCGAGGTGCTAAGGATAGGCCATAGAGGGCGCGGAGACGAGGCCGGGACGCGGGCTAAAGTACAGGGTCATTTGGGGGTTAAACGCCGAACACACCCTACATGTTTAAACAACCACGGGGAACAGCCCCGACCACAGACTCCAAGGCCTCCTTCCACCAACAAGGTAGGGAGGGGGGGGCCTAGGCCCGGGTCTGTTCGCAGACCTTTCCCCAGTGGAAGGAAGGAAGGAAGAATCCTAGCCCTGGCGAAAGAAAAGAGAGAGAGAGAGAGAGACAGAGAGAGAAAGAGAGAGAGAGAGAGAGAGAGAGGAGAGAAGAGAGAGAGAGAGAGAGCGAGAGACAGAGAGCGAGCGACAGCGCCAAGCCTGCCTAGCCTGCCGTCTCATTGCCTTCAGATAGTAGAATTAGTAGCATGACGTAGAACCCATGGGCGCGAGATGTACATGTCGGTTGGCCATAGTAGATTTGTTATAAGTAAGACTATAGGCTTGCAGCATCAATCTTCGAGCTGGCCATTGAATCCGCTGTTGTCTCCAACCAGAAGCCGAGCCCAAAAGTAGACCCACTTGCTGCACCTTCTAGGGTGCCCCTTCCAGGGCGATGGTCCCTTAGCGCCTCAAAAGTAACCCTTCTCTCTTGAACTCGATTCCTATCCGAGTTCCGTTCTAGAAGGCTAGCTGAAGATTCGCGCAGGCGCATTGAGACCGGAGACCGAGTCATGGAAAACAGCAATGTGATCTCAAACCACCCTAAACCCTAAACCCCCTCAGCCATAAGCCCAAACCCCCGAAATTCCAAGCCCCAACTTCACACGCGTCTTCGAGCCATGCACCGCCAAGGTACGCTGCCTTTTCCGTTGCCGGCTCGGGCAAGGCAACGAACTTCGCAGCAGGATCGGCGGACCGATTTCCGGCTTGGGGGACCTCCCAGTGGCCCGGCATGGGCAACCGTGGTAGCAGTAGTAACAGTGGTAGCTACAGCAGACGTGGTGGTGGTGGTGGTGGTGGTGGCAGTAGTAGTAGTCCTGAGTCCTTGTCGTAGTCGTAGTCGCAGTCGCCGTCGTCGAAGTCGTAGTCTTGGTCTTGGTCGTGTAGTAGTAGTAGTAGTAGCAGTAGCAGTAGCAGTAGCAGTAGTAGCAGTAGTAGTAGCAGTAGCAGCAGCAGCAGCAGCAGGAGCAGTAGCAGTAGCAGTAGCAGTAGCAGTAGCAGTAGCAGTAGCAGTAGCAGTCGCAGGAGCAGGAGCAGGAGCAGGAGCAGGAGCAGCAACAGCGGAGCGGCAGCGGCAGCGGCAGCGGCAGCGTTGTTATTGTGGTGGCGGTGGTGGTCGTGGTGGTGGTTGCGGTCTCGGTCGCCGTTTTCGTCGTCGTCGTTGGTCGTGGTTGTCGTGGTGGTCGCGGTGGTCGTCGTGCCGGTGGTGCTGGTGCTCGTGGTGGTTGTGCGTCGTGGTTGCCGGCAGCATCACTTGCTTTTGCTGTTATTGTTCCTGTTCTGCATACTGTCGGACTTAGCATTTACTTTGATTGACTGAGATCTGAGTTTGATGTGCAGTGTCATTGTTAAAAACCGACCATCCTCAGCTTGCAGTTCACATCATAGTGCAGGGGTTGTCGGGGCGTCAATAAGAATATAAGAAGAGGCTTTCTTGCACGGAGTTGGTGTCTGTTCAACTGCAATAGCATCCTTGAGTTCAAGGATTGCGTTGCTACCAGCAAGCGGTACCTACCCGGCCAGGACCGCTGCACTCGGCTCCTGAAGTGTTTCCGTCGTCTTGAGTCCAACAGGAAGCTGAAGATGTGGAAGATACTCCGTATGCTTTCGCCAGCAGCATACGTCATATGAGATACCATGCAGACGATGCAAGCAGGAACCCATGCTTTGGCAACACGCCGGCAACCATCGACACCTTGTCCACCAAGCTCAAAGCCACGACACGGACACGATGTGGGAAGGAGCGCTTTCTGCTCAACTTTCAGCGTTTGCTAGCCTCAGTACCTTAGACTCCATGGCGAGACTCCTGTTGGTCTGCGGTTTGTCGTGGCAGCCACAGGCCGAAACGAGCGGCTTTGACACCAGGCAGGCTTTTAGGTATCGCAAGTTGGCTAGTCGCGGCTAGTCCACATTCGAGCTCCCGCAAGCGGATAGAGCGGTTTGGCAGCATTGACTGGGGTTGAAAAATGGCAAGTTGCGGAGCACCAGGCACATCATCTTCAGCATCGATGCTGGTGACAAGGCACCAAGCTACTTGCTGCGAGACTACATCTCGATGGAGGGCCTCGCACGATCTGCAGATGGCGGGTGGGGCTATGACTACATAGGCCAGGAGCTTGCCCATCTGGGGACTGCTCTTTGTTTTTTTTCCTGATTCTCATGTTGAAGCGCTTACTGCAGAGTCTGTGCGAGATTTGGGCGAAAGGTTTGAAAACCGTGAGCCCCTCCTTTCAACGAAAGCAATTCCTTCCTCGCAACGCGATCGCTCCCAAAGGTCAGCGGCGGGCCTATGATCACTACCAAGAACTCGCAACAGGGGGTGGCAACGATGGAGTCATCCCGGGGATAAAGAGTCCATGGGGCTATGGTGTTGCAGTCAAAGGGCCAGCAGTCGATCTCATCCATGGCCCCTTGTCAGCATTCTGTGTTTCTTTGTCCGTAAACCCATCTCAAACCCCATACCCTTAGCCAAAAGCCCGAAGTCCTGAACCTAAATCCGCTTTGTTCAGGCTACGTGTACTGGATGTCCTGCGAACGTTCCGCCTTGCCGGGGGTCTGCTCAGAGCATGCTCTGAAGAGGGCGCCTGTGAGGAAGTCCATTTTGCTTTAGTTCGAGGTGTACGGTGTAGGGCCGCATTGTCAGAAGAGCTGCGAGAATGCGGCTGAAGAGAGTGGTTGGGGATCCTGGAAGGAGTTTGCTTCAATGGTCGCAGCGCACGCTGTTGCGAGAGTCGAGAGTGGGTTGTGACAGTGCTTTGCCATGAGCGGCGCTTGCTTTGTTGTGGCCTCGTTGCCACCAACCAGCATGTATGGTGAAGGATTTGCCACTTTACCCTACTGTAGAACTGACCTTTGGGTGAGAAACTAACAGAAGCCCTCTCCAAACCTCGCGGTTTTGCCCTCGAGGTGCCCATCTCCGTCCTGGAGACTGCGGCAAAAATGCCAGACCCCGTGGCTGCTGGTCTGAATGCTATACCCGTGTTTCGGGAAGATTTTGCGTTTGTGGAGGGAGCCGGTTTCTGGGCTTTCTCAACCAGGTACTTGTGGAATTCAGGCGCACGGCTTTGCTGCACGTCCTTTTTTTTGCCATTTTGCGTTATCCTGGGTGTGTTTGTTAGTATTGCTACCGAAACTGTTGGCATAGCTGCCATGATATGCACAGCTGTTAGCATGAGTTGCATGGCCAGTGTTTCGTGTTGTTCGCATCTTGTTCAGTCGCCTTGTCATGACTGTCAGTAGGAGAAGTGGCAGTAGCAGTAGCAGTAGCAGTAGCAGTAGCAGTAGTTGTCGTTGGCGCAGCAGCAGTAGTAGTAGTAGCAAAGCGCGCCCCCAGGCGCCTGGTAGTTTCCTGCTTCTTGAGTGGTTCTGCTGGTTCTTCGGGGTTTGGGGTGGAGGGGTTTAGGGTTTGG
>BGNK01003113.1:85842-113987 GCA_003297005.1 Symbiodinium sp. clade A Y106 | reverse complement strand
CCCATCCTGATTTATTTACAGTTGTGTTGTCGAGGAACCAGTTACTGACATCCCGCCTTGACTGCGGGCGGGGTGTCGCTATGTTTAGGAGCCAGTCGTTCCCTTTCAATTCTCGGGTCGTCGGTGGCTCCTGCACACATTTGTTTTAGAGTTGTGTTGTCGAGGAACCAGTTACTGGCATCGTTGAAGCAAATTGAGTACGAGGAAGTCGAAGTAATACCGACACCCCCGCTACCTTAGCTCCCAACCGCCAGGTGCTAGTGATCCCTGCCGGCCGCGGTTTCTCCTTGTTTAGGGTTTTGGAGATTCGGTAGCATCCACCCATCCTGATTTATTAGAGTTGTGTTGTCGAGGAACCAGTTACTGGCATCGTTGCCCTGCGGGCTCTCTCGCGCGCGTTTTTTGGGTGCTGTAGAAGGAGGGAAAAAGGGAGGTTCCTCCCTGGACTCATCCAACACGCCGCTAGGTCGGCGGATTTAATCATGTATCGACAGCCCTGGTGAGACCCTGGAAAATCTCGCCTGGTCAAGACCCTGCATTTAATTTCAGGCCCCGGGCGCTCAGTTCATCAAGGCGAAGTCTCCAGTGGTTCCCGGGCGGAAGCCCAGAGCTGCATCGAAGGCTTCCTCGGGCTGCCGACACCATTACAATCACTAAATAGTTATAGTATGATATCGTATGATAGACCCAAAGCCCCGTCCGTTGCGAAGGAACTCGATCTTCTTTAAAGGCCTACGGGTCTCTGCAAGGGTTCTTAACAAAGGCTTTCTTAGAGGGTTCTGCGAGTGTTCTACAGCGGGCTAGAGGAATTAGGGCTTGAATGATTCGACTGGGGTATTGAAAGCTTCATATTTACTTACATTAGGCAGGGGAGCCCCAAGATAAGAATTACTCAGGCCCTCTTATCATGTAACCAGCAAGGGGAAGCATATCATTTATTTTCAAGGCTACTTACGCCCATTACGGTAACTAATGTTAATTTCATCAGATCAAACACCGTGAAAAAACTCAGCTCTTAATGTGGCAGTGGGTTTAGCCAGCGTGCCTTCTTCCATGCGTATTCCCGGCGGCATAGTCACTTGTTGGCATTATTTGGACCGTCCTCAATAATGCTTTTTTTGTTGGCCCGTGATCGGGGTTTGGTTTCGAGATTTTAGGGCCCCCCTTAACCCTCCTACTGTACTACTACTGTACTACCGTACTACTTACTGTACTACTACCGTACTGCTACTGTACTCCTACTATACTACCACTGTAGTACTACTGTGCTACTTTACCCGGCCACACGCTTTGTCGATTGTGGGGTACACTGTAGGATGAAGGGAAGTCTTCAAAACGATGGGTTTTTCAGCCATCTTGGTGTGATCGGGCTTGGTTTCGATTTTTTCGGGCCCGCAAACCCTCCAAAACAGCTCTGGGCACCCGTGGCCTTAGTACTGCTTGTACAACTACTGCATTGGCACTGTACTAGTTTGCTGCTCCTTTACAGGGCCAGCAACTTATCTCCCTCCTCAGCCCAATCCCCACACCTTCCAGAGCTTATCTCCGTCTCCCGCCGGCGGGGGTCCGCGGGAGCGCACTATTCAGGACGCCGAATTTGTTTGGGCGGGGGAGCGGGCCCCTAACCTCCCAGTGCTACATCAACCCGGAAAGCTAAATTCCCAGAAAGACCTCAGATTTCAACCGAATGTCCGGAAGCCCTACAAGCTCTATCAGCGTTGAAGCCCCCTCCTTGTCCACTGTCATTATTAATCCATTGTGCTTTGATAATACTGGTTCACTGGTCATTGTTGATTCACGCTTTTCAATGGTTGGAATTCTGCAGCAGGGTACCTGACAAGATTGTTTGCCATTGAGGATTTCTTAGTGGTGCAGCAGCAGCAGCAGCATGAAGAATCCTAGCTTCCAAAAGTCACAATGACAAGCATGGTAAAAAGACGTCGTCAGCTTCTTCATCATCACCATCATCATCACCACCCTAGCGCAATCAACATGCTTATTGACTGACACCTGCAGCACGTACTGTCATCACGGCCGAGCCCCCACACAAACGCCTCACAGGTGATGAAGCCGCCCTTCCGACGTCCGGAGTGGCCAGATCTAGGTCAGCCCTGCACGGACGCACAGTTTCCGTTTTGGTGTCTGCCGGCCCCACCACCCTGAACCCTACACCGCCCCACACCGCCCTACACCGAAGCACTAAATCCTGACGCTAAACCCTGAACCCCCCAAACACTGTAATGCCTTCAGCTTCCAAGTTGACGCGACTGAGGCTACCGGTGACCTGCATGAGCTTATGTCCCCCAACCCCTGAAATTAACACTTTGGATACTGCAGGTGTTCAGGTATGAACAATAGGCAATGGGGCGTGCTCTTGGTTTGCCGATTTTTCATCTGGCGAAAGTTTTTGTGTTCACATGCTCACTAGCTCCATATATAGGTGCGCGCTGCGATTGAGGATAAGATACATCCTTTCGGATCCACCGGCTGACCTTGAGCTTTACTTCGCGAGACGTTAAAGTTCGTCAGCGCCAAACCTACCCACACCCCAGCAACCACCACTGCATTCTACTTGTAGCTGAAACGACTGTAAACATGTCAAGCAAAGCTCGTTTCAGCGCTGACATCCGAGTTTCAGCCCGAACGGAGAGTGCCAGGCATCGTCTCCTGTGCTCCTGGAGTGGACGGCCACCCAGCGTTCTGCCTCTGCTCCTTGGCCGATCTTGACCGGAATGTCACGTTGTCTTTGTTGTTTTTGTTGGTTTGTTCTTCTGCACTTTGTATCTGTTGAAGGGCAGCAACCATTATAGAAAAGAAGTCGCTGCTGAATGTCTGTGTGTGTGTATATTACATATGCTATAATATATATATATGCATATTGTTTACACACACCTGCATTCACATGTGAACAGGTGTGAGTGTGTAGGAGGGTGTGAGAGAGTAGAAAGCACCAGAAAGCACCTGTATACAAAATGCAGAACTCAATATGCACTTATCTGTATGTGTCTGTATATACATATACTTACGCATGTGTTTCTGGTGTGTGCTGTCATGTCGGTCAGATTTGTATTTGCAAGTCTGTTGGTGTGCCTGGCTGTATAATGCTTTGTGTCGATGGGCATTGAAACCTTTGCTTGAACCGTAAGTGACCGCAGAATGAGCCCACGCCTTCTGGGGCAGGAAACCCTGCAGCCCCAAAGAATGCCCAAAGGTGCTGAACCCTATATAGCCTTCGCGAAACCCTAAGACTCAACACAAGTCTCCAACACCGCTACCCCAATGCGGGAGTCCTGAACTCAATAAATGCATGTCGACACCTTCATAAAACCCGAAGAACAGCAGTGCTATGACCACAATGACCCTATTTCAGACCCTCAGCCCTAAACCCCAACGTTAAAGCAAAACCCCTAAGGCTGGGGAGCCTGTGATCCTTCCAGACATTCCTCTGTTGCACGCGTGGGTCGCAGCGGGCACCGTGTGGGTGAAATTTAGATGTGCGTTTAAAGGATCATGGGGCTTGTTGCAGCGACGCTTATGCTATTGACAACCCCAAGTAATGAAGTTGTTTACAATTACAGACCCCAAGCGTGTGAGTTCCCATTTGATAGGGCTCCGGGGATCCATGATCGTATACCGATACCTGGGATATAAGAACGAACCGTAACGAACCTGTATGAGGGCGATAGAAAGCCCTTAATCGTGAGATCTTGTGCGGCTTCGGGATGCCGGGTGTGCTGTTTAGGGCAAAGAGTTCAGAGCTCAGAGTCTAGGTCTTGGGGTGCAGGGGGAGCATGAGGATGTATGTAGCTTCCGGAGTTTGGACTCAAAGTTTGGACTTTCGGCTGTAGGCTCGCTAGGCTTTAGTGATACGAGAGTGTAGGAACGGTAGGGGGTTTTGCCGAGGTTGGGGCTTGCAGGCACGCCCCCCCCCCCCNCCCCCCCCCCCCCCCCCCCAGGGCTCAGAGGATTGATCTATGATCCAAGCATCTAAGGGTGATGATGCAGACGGTTCGCGACCCCAGAGTAGGGAGCACTAGAGCCACCTAGCCCTCAACCTGACAGCGTCCTCGTTCAGGTTGGCAAGGGCAAATGGAGATACACTGCACATCACTGCACGATGTCGTAAACTGTTGATGAGTAGCGAGCTTTTTACTCCATATTCAAACATTAAAGGTTATGATCAGTGATATGATACATACATTGTCTTCTGGTGTTTAGTCAAGGCAGCGGTCGATATTGATCGAACATGGCCCAAATAGATTCAGCAAAACCAAATGCTTCGCTCGAAGTGAAAAGGAAATCCTAAACATGTAGCCCCCCCAACCCAAGACCTTAAATCCTAAATCCTCAATAAATAGTAAAAGGAGTGGCGCAAACGATCCTCCAAGACCCAGGAAAACACCTTGCACGGCCATCATCTCCCAGAAGCCCTGATCTTACTCGTACCGAATTTAAGATGCGTGATACCCCCTCATATAACCCTTATTTACCCAGACTTTTGAACCCGATCTGCAAGGTCCCGTACAAGACTTGCAACATAAAGTCAGGCCTGGAGCTGCAATGCATACCACTTGACAAGGACGAGGTCGCAGTGGTCTGGGACCCCGGAGATGCGTTGCAGCAAGATCACGTCTTGTTCGGCTTCAAATGGGCTTCAGGCTTAAAGCTCAGGCTTGTGGCTTTAGGGCTTTTGTAGGTGGTTCCAAACGGGGATGTGTTCAGGTTGGGACATGTTATATCATGCATTGAACTTGATTACATCCGCTTTCCCGACGGTTTTCGAACATGACGGTACTCTTGTATCTTCCTGTGTAGGTGGCATACTGACCAGAGTTTTAAGAATTTCGGGATATGGGTCAACCTTAATAATGCTTAAGCCTTCCTTGCCGATCAAGATGTTTAGGCTGAGTATCATAGGGCTCACGGCTGCGGGTTATCAATCATTGCTATAAGAGAAATGGTTTGTGTGTGCGCGCTTGTTTTATTTGTTGAAGACCTTCTGAGAAGGTGCAAGACTTTGTGGCTGCAAAGCACGGCCGACATAAACACGAAATAGCAAAGTGGACGGAGTTAACCCGAAGAACCTAAAACAAACACCAAACCATGCTCAAAGCGTGAGACCAGGAACATCGAACCCTGAAGCCTAAAGCTCGCGGCCTTTTCAAGCCCCGCGCCCCCCGTCCCGCCACTCTTACAACCCTCAACCGAAAAACCTTGAAGCCCTGCAGCTTGAACTCCGAATCCGCAAGTCTTGACATGCTCAACAACGCAAAGTCCGAAACTCTAAGTTACTAAAGCTTTCCCCCCTGCAGCGCTTCACTAATGTCCCGAACCCTTATCCATTGCCATACCTTAAAAATGACCTCGAGCCGAGGCAAAGTACGACCTCGGGCCTTGGGATGCTGTTGAGACCTGCAGTGGTTCTGGGAAGGCCGGGCATTGGGCTTTCGGAGGTTTCAGGCTAAACTCTCTCCCCAAATCAACTTGAACTAGGCAGGCGTTGCGCTTTTCCAATGCCGATCCCCGCACGGAGGAGGAGTCGCTTTGGTCGACGAGGGCATTGTCTTGCCCAAGTGCTTCGGACTTTATGAGAAGCAGGTTACTACAGGCATCTCTAGTTTCAAACTGCGGTGAGCCCTTACCAGCTTTTAAATCTATCCTTGAAAAATCTTGAAAATCTGCACACAAAACGCGATTCTATTCCCTAACCTCTGAAATCCTGAACGCTACGGCCCAAACCTCAAACCCTATGACGTCTGAAGAAGTTAGTGGTACTTCACCCTAAGAAGAGAAAACCCTAAACGCAGAGACTCCTTGACCGCCAGGAAGGAAGGCTCTGGCGCATGTCCTTCGTTTACGCCAGCGGCCCTTCGACGATTCTGGCAAAGACCGAGCGATGTGCGGGCAGCTCAGCATCCCCAATTCCAGAAATGCCGAAAGCACTTTATTGCAATAAATTCCGAAAGATTACCGGGAACCTTCAATTCCGGGAGATTGAAGTATCTTTGGGCCATAAATCTCCATAGGTTTTGGGTTAAGGGCACCATTCTGAGGCTAAGGCTGAAAGGGTTCTTGCTTTCCGGAGTTGGCCCAGAAACTGGAATTCTAAACGCCAGAATTCCAAAGCCTTAAAGTAGACGCCAGAGACTTGGAGCATCAAGATCCTCATGATCCTCATGCACAAGAGCAAACTGTAGAGAATCCAGCACTAGTCATCGCTAAACCGGCTAAACCATGTTCCACCGCTGCAAACCCCAAGGCTTTTGATCTTCTAAGACTATCACGATATCTCACAAAGAGCCTTCCCAAGCTCAAGGGTTGCCATGTATACCGTTGATCAACGGGCCGTAGATGTATTTGCTGGTTGTGCATGCCGCGAGAACTTGATGGATGACAACCGGAGAAGCCGTGATCTCCAACACTTCCCTGCTCGACGAAGCCGTGGCTTGAGGTTTTAGGGACTTGGGGTTAGGCAAACCTACTATAAACTTTGGTTTAGGCTTAGGCCAGGAGTTTTCTTTGGCAGGCTCCTCTTTACCAGCCAGCCACGCCACAAGGGTTGGCTCACGGCATGGGTTTTGTGTTGACAGGGATTATTCCAGGGTTCAGGAGTTCGGGTTCAAGATGGATTAAGAATATTTAACAAGTTTGGGCTGCTCTTATCAGCATTGTTGCCACCGCTCTTGTGAATATGTTTGTTGCTATCAAGTAATGTCGTACACTTTTGTTGTTGGTCTACTTGGAGTGATAAAGACCCTAAATCAGGCACTCCCGGATCTCAGACCTTGTTGCCTTTGACATAGGTCCAGCGGTTTCCGGCACACATGGGGAATGGGAAGCAGCCAGCACGCGCAGCTCGCTTGCAATGACGATCCAGCTTTTGTCTTTGGCGTTGAGGGTTTTAGGATGTCGACGTCTCGGGTTTAAGTTGTGTTTCAGCCTCGATGCCCCGATATGGATGCAGATGTCTTTACGTGAGGGGTCTTTCACGTTGCCACTTGCATGGAACGACGCACAAAATCGTGTGATATGCAGCGCAGAAGGGAAGACTGAGACAGAGAGACTGTCATCACACTGTCATCTGTACCACAGACTCGCGGTAAATCCTCTTTCGAGGCCCGAAAGATACCTTGTTGCTAAGGCTACAAGGCTTGCTTGTGGCCCAAACTCCTAAGCACTGGGTTGCTAGCGATCAACAAGATGTTACACAGTCTTTCATAGCACCGACAAAGGAGCAGAAGAAAGACAGACGTGCCTCCGCTCAGCGGCGCCCGGGAAGAGAGAGAGAGAGAGAGCTGAGTGCGAAATACTGAAAAAGGCACACGGACCTTGGTTCCAGTGGCTTTGCAGGGAATGCCTCGCTGCTTCAAGCTAAACTATCCAGACTGAAGCCTATTCATGGTTTACACGACAGCTTGCAGGGTGTTGCGCACATTAGGGTTAAAGGGTGTTGAACCTGAAACGCTCTAAGCCGAGACCCACGACTGCCCTAGCATGCTGCTCCGGCTGCCGCGCTGATGCCTCTACTTGCCACAACATTACCACAACCAACAGCATCAACACCACCAACACCACCACCACCACCACGACGAAGCAACAAGCAAAAAGCAACAAGAACAACAACAACAACAATAACGAAAAGAACAAGCAGCAGAAGCAGCAGCAGCAGCGGCAGCGACAATAACAGCAAAGCACAAAGCCATGCAAGTCATGTTCGTATTGCTGGCGACGGACAGTGGATTAACATGACCTAAGCCCAAGCCCTAAACCCTTCCCTAAGCCATATCCGAGGTCTACTTCACGGGTCCCCGGCAAGGTGATGCCTTGGCACTTAGGCGCGGGGTGGGCAGGCTAGCTCCACAAGATTTGAGTGTTCTTGAAGTCGGGGAGGCTGAAAATTTTACGAACTAGGTGAACCCTAAACAAACCTAGACCCTTAGTGTTGAGAGTTCAGTGCCACATTTCGGCTGTTGTTGGGTGAGCCCTCCGGAGGCGATTGTCCCCTAGTAGTAAGAGATACCAGGGCCGACATATATGTAGCTGCAACAGCACGTAGTTTGCCCTTGCCCCTCCTGGGCAATTCAGGCTTCGAGGCTTCTGGTTTGGAGTTTAAGGCTGGTTGGGCTTGAGACTTGGCGTCGTTTGGCTTGAGCTCGAGACTGTCGGAGGTCCAGAAACCTGATTTGGAGAATATGGAAGCCCGTCCACCGACCCTATATTGGGCTCAGGCGTCCTACACCCGAGCTTAGAAGTGGTCCCTCCTGTCCACACCCACATTCCGGGATCCAGAGATAAAAGGCAAGACCCAACAAGATGCAAGCTGCGAGAGAGCTGCAGCGGCGGCGGCGGCCGGCGACCGCACTGCGGCAGCGGGAACATGTGCCATGGGCTCTTGCACCCGCAGCGCGTCCTACCATCATGCAACGGACCTCTGAGCTCGGAAAGCACAGAAACCAGGGGCGAGTGCTCCGTGTTACTGGCAGATCTACTCCCCCTCCGCTCCGCGCTGGATCAGATCCTAGACCTGCTCCGACAGATAGCTACCAAGGATTCTGCCGAGGGTCAGGTGTTAAGGCGGGATCTGGTTTAGGATGCTGGCAACCGTGTAGAGCTTAGCCTAAGCCTCCACGCCTAATCAATACCTTGGATCCCTCAACCGCAACCCGAATGGTCCGTTCAATGGGCGTACATGAGGGGGACACGCAGAGGCCAGGAGAACCTTTAGTATGGAGCAGTGTCGAGTCGATCGTTAAGAATCGAGCTTAAGTTGTGTACCGAGTGCGGGGTCTGAAATCACCATACATACATATATACATACGCGGCATAAGCATAAGCGCGTATAGGTATGCCCTTCTGCGTGTGTGCAAGTGCTTGCAGACATCGCTGATGTTCAGCTTTGATTCGCTATTGAGCTGTCAACATTATTTTGCGGTGTCTTCTGAGTTTTGCGCGAACTCTTACACACTGGTGAACGCGACATACGTAAATGCATGCAGACGTGATTTGTCTCTTGCTCGAACACAAGTATTCATCTATTCTCTGTGCATACACACGCATACATAGATGCATATATATATATATATGTACATAGATACATGAAGATAGATCGATTGATAGATCGACGAACAGATAGATAGCCCGCCATGGAGGCTTCGCGCGTGGTCTCGCAAGGAGGCCGCGTGGACGCCCTTCGGCAGCGCACGGGCACCAAGTTGCAACATTATTCGTCTTTCGACTTTGTTTTGCGTTTCGAAGTCAGCATGCTGTTTGTTGCCAGCCTGAATCCAGCCGATGTGCACAACCCTACTTATCCCTAATTGCGGTTGTCCTAATCATACGCCAGCTTCTGACCAACCTACTGTGTCCCGTGCTCCTCTGTGTGGAACCAAAACGAAACCCTCGACACAAAAGCCCGGAAGCCAACAACTCTCAACCGCAAACCCCCCCACCTACTATGCAAGTCCCCTGATCCCTCCAACTTCTGCAGGTCTTGGTTGTCGCTCTGGCTGACCTGAGCGGCCCAGACCCCGGCGGAGAGTAAGAAGGCTTTCGGGTCAGAAACTTTTGATGTAGCATTCAAGGATAAAGGGCTTACGGCTCAGTATTGTAAGGTTTGAGGTTTATTTACGTTGCATGTGGGGTTTAGTCATTTTGGTCTAACATTATACAGCTTATAAGTTTGATTGGTTCAGGGTTCGGTGCTTAGTAACGTCGGGTTTCAGGTTGCTTTTGAGGTTTAGGCATTTTGGGGTGTAGGGCTGAGTAGTTCAGGCTTTAGCATGCAGCCGTTAAGTATATTTAATTTAGGATTTGGGGTTTGGTCGCAACCGCCGAGGGTATCCAACACCCAACGGCAGAGTTTTCGAGGTCCTTGTGATGTCGCAGTACTCTTTGGAAGTTGAGCCGGCCGTTGTCGTTGTTGTTGCTGTTGCTGTTGCTGTTGCCGTTGCTGTTGCTGTTGCTGCTGCTGTTGGTGGTGGTAGTGGTGCTGGTGCCGGTGCCGGTGCTGGTGCCGGGGGCAGTGGCGGTTGATGTTGATGAGGATGATCACATGTTCGTTTCTGCTGAAACGAAGATTTTTGGCCGTCTGGGGTGTTGTTTCTTTTGGGCCCGGGCTTTAGGGTTCAGGTCTAGGCAAGTTTAGGCTTTAGGTTTAGATTGTTTGCAGCACTGCCGATGAATGCAAGTGTGCGAAGCTTAGGCGACGGCAACTTGCAAGGCATCACCACTTCACCGCAGCTGTTGGCAAACATCCGGGCCGCATTCTGAGGGGGAACACTATAGTGCCGAAGAAACCTACCACAAGAGTTTCCATAGTTTTGGGTAGTTGCCAGGCTTGATGTAATGCGGAGTTTGGGTCCGTCAACAACAGGGGCTCGATAAGGTATGCTGTTTGGGAAACTATAAGCCATCCTTGAGCATGCTGCCCTAAACCAAACTACCTCAAGCCTTAAACCCTTGACCCCTAACCGTCAGACCGTACAGAACCAGTGGCTTAGGACGCAGCTCTGGGGATCCTCAGGTGTAACTCCTGGGACTCGCGGGTGTATGGCTTTGGACTTCAGGTTTGGTTCAGGCCTGGATCTCCCCTAGAGTCGTTAGCTTGGGCAGGCTTGAACTCCTAAGGACACTTGGAGTATATTGCATTTGATGTCTGCGCTCACGCAGCCAGTACGAGAAGGGATTTACTCTGATTTACTGTTTCGTGAGAGTACACATGGCTCCTGAGCAATACTGGGAGAGTACATGTATATGAGTATATGTTGGATGTTGTCATGGGGATACCAGCAATAAATAACTGCAGCACTCGGATTCTCTGCTTGGGGTTTGACAGTAAGAACCAGTTGTTTCGAATGAGGCTCCTGGATATGTCCAGGTAGAGTTTCTCGGAGGCGACAGTCAGTTGGGCTTCGGGTTTTCGGGGTTCCAAAGACTCCACAATACCCCTCAATATGCAAGCCTCCTTGCTATATCTTCCGGAGTACGGCTTGGTTAAGGGATTTTGGAGTTTCTGAGTGTGCATTGGTCTTGTAGAACCTTCCTTGCTGCAAACAATCAACTTTAGCCCCAAAGCCTGAACCCTAAACACCCGAGTTACGTAAACTGCAAAAGTCAAGTCGTAGATGACACCAGAACGCTACCACAAGATGCCGATAGAACCGCGAAGAGGCGTTCCAATCGAAACATGAAGCCCTCGAAGATCAAGCATCTCTGTATTTAGAGGTTCATGGAGTTGTCTAGTTAAATTGGAGTTCTCCAGAACCCTTCCACCTTAGTGACAGCCTGCTTACGCAGTGCCCTGACCCTGCAAGATGCCCAAACTGCAAACCCAAAACCCTCAATCCCAAAACCTAATCTTGCATACGTGTCTATGTTTTTATGGAGGGCTAAGGCTGCCCAGCCCCACCTTACAAGCACAGACTGGCAAAGATGGACTGGTGGCTTTTTCGGCTTAGGGTGTTGTTTTTCTAGGGTTTGTAGAGCTGGTATCACAGCATCGTGCCACACACCTCTCCGACGTGCCGAGGCAACAGCACATCCCGGCGACTGAGAGAGTTGGGTTGCTGGGGGACGACCCTCCTACAAGTAGACCCAGAACATAGGCCCGAAGATTAAGAACGCCCAGATCTGGTCGCAAAATGAAAATGCGATTTCAAGGTACCGCAAACAAGAAGCTTTACAAGAGAGCAACATTTTGAATTTTTGCAGACATAGAGCGAATTGACGGGGCCGGGGCACTGCTGAATTGGCATTGCCTTCGAACCCCTCGTCTCCGATCTGCCGAAGTCCTCTCATGAAGGGACAGGTTCAGGGTTCCGTCCTCGTTGGTGAAGGTTCAGGATTTGGGACCCGACCCAGCCAAAAAAAGGTTGTATACCGAACTTGTGCATCCGCTTCTAAATCCCAAGCCCTTGGCCGTCCTTCATAGGGAACTTTGGAGGTTCTGCATGACTTGGGGCCTACCCAAGGCTTAGGGGCAAAGCGATCCCAAACTCCTCCCAAACGGGATGGGGAGGCTAGGTGAGGCCAGCAACCGTAGGCAAAAGGACTAGGCTTGGTCAGCGCGTGGCCGAAGGCAAAACAGTGCGGGCGTCGGTTTTGCGCGTATTGCCGAAAATCAGACCAAAAATCTTAAGCTCGAGATCTTGATCCCCTAAACTTTAACCTGAAAGCCCGAACTGCTAAACCCAAAAACCTCAAGCCCTAATCCTATCCCTGAACCCTCACTGTCACCCTAATGCCCGAGCCAAATTCCCAACAGGCTTTCTGAGGTTCAAGAACTTGGCGAGATCGGCCCTTCATTTAGGCTATTAGAGAACTGGTTATGGGTATTATATGCATATACATAATCATACATGTATGTATATATGCATGCTTAAACCATGGCTGCGTTCCTTAAGATTTCTGAAATGACCGGTCGAGTCCGCTCACTGCACGCCTGACGCTCCTTTGCCGCAGCTGCTGAAACCAAAAGAGTGAGTAGCAGGGCAGGAAAACAGCCGACAAGCACCAATTGGTGGCAGCCTGAGCCGTTCAGGTATGTGTGCTCCAGCTACCTTGTGGGATCCTTTCCGTGAGTACTCCGCATTAAGGGCCTCTTAATTTTCAGAAACCCTGTTTCATGAAGAGAAACAACAAGCTGCGGCTGGCTCGTGAGCTCTCCCACAAGGATGGATGTAGATTATTAGTATCATTTTCATCAAGCAGGAGTTGTTGGGTTTCGGGCCTGGCGGGATTCGGATAATCGTTGAAGGGGCACGTTCCGGTCGGCATCTACCCGGTCATCGCAGAGATTGTACCTCACCACTGGCTGGAAGATTTCGGCAAGGCGACCCAGGGAGTGCCAACTTAAATTTGCAGATTGAAAAGGTTCAGGAGATGAGGTTCGAAGTTCTGTGGTTAGGAAGTTCAGTGTGCAACAGTTTTAGGATCATTATGAGGACCCCTAAATCACGCAGCCACAACTTTAAGAAATCACCTGACCTGTCATTCTCGCGAAGCAGGAATAAATTTGGACACGAATGAAAACCACGCTAACAACGGTGCTAACTTTAAAGCGGTCAGCCTGCTAGAAACCGGTTGCAAAGCCCTAAACACAAAAGCATTTCTCGCCATGATTCCTGCGTTTGAAGTTTTCTTCTGCCCCGTAGAAGCTTGCATCCGTGCATCTGTCCCTTCAAACACAGCAGGAGTAAGAGGAACGTGCAGGTGTGCAAAGCTAATGGCCCGACTAGGGACCCTGCCCGGCCCTGCCCTAAACCCTGAAACCTACATGAACCTGCAGGCAAGTGTTGGAGCCCTAAAGATTCTCAAGCCTACATGTCCCCCTGCAAAAGTGCAAGTGGCCGAGGACAGGTGCCAGGGATGGACCCAATTACACTGCACTTCAATGTCTTCCAGGCATCGCACAGTCTGAAGCAACGATTATAATACTATTGTGGTAGTGTCAGTTGAGAAGGGGACCTTTCCCAATAGCACGATCCGAGTGTACATGCATCGAAATGTTCCCCAAGCTTCTGAAAGCAGCATTTCCTCGACAGCAGTAGCAGCGGAGGAGAACTTTTCTCAATCCTTCTCGTACGCCTCCACTTCCACTGCAAATTAAATTAAGCGGAGTAGCAGGGTTGGTGTTTGGATCTCGGGTTGAGGGTCCATGTGATCAAGTTCAGGGTTTACAACGTTGGTGGCTGCCGGGACTTATTGAGTACCAAGCTTTACGGAACCATGTCTATTTTCTGAATCTCCTGAGCCCCAGACGGACTGAAGCAGCTTCACCCTGGATCACAAGCAGCCTATATGTGTCCACTAGTAGATACAAGTAACCAGAATGGAGTTACGGCGATCTGATGTACTTGCGCAGTCCTCTGATCCTTCAAAGACATCCCAAGCTCCACGTTCTGTAAAGGCCTTGAAGCGCTCAAACTAACCTTTGCAAAGCCCTAAATTCCTTAAACCCCGGAAGCTTTGAACCGCCTTCAACTGAGGCTGGCGCCTCTCAGCAGGGCCGCACCTCGTCAGATAAAAGACCTGAAGTGCTGCGTTTCCCGACGGTGTATCAGTTTCAGCTCAAGTTCAGGTTTTGGGGTTCAGGGTTTCGGATCTCAATGAGAAGATGGGAACAGCAAGCCCTTAAGGAAGGGCTGTTGGCTGTTCCGGTTCGGGGGAATTCTTGTTATCTGGTCAAACTAATGCAAGGTTTCGACACTGTTCAAGAATAGAGAGCAGCTCACACGCGGCTGGTCTCCGCGCACTACTGTAGGATCACGCCATGAGCTATGGACGAAGCTGAACCATACCAGAGTCGCTGGCTTTGTGATTGGGAGTGGCTCAATCAAATTTAAGGTGCATGCTTCGTTCGCCCAAAATTACAAGTTAGGCTTTACAGTGGCAGCTGTTGTGTTTGTGTTCTAGGCTGAGGATTTAGTAAGGCAGACGCTGTATTTGTAAAGCTTTTCTTTGCATGAATCCCGATCTCTGTGCATGATATTCTGTCAAGACCACGGAGCATGTTCTCTGCTCATGCACGGCAGCCCGAACAAGCCTCGCCTGTACTTGAGGCCTGTAGGTTGTTGTAGGGCTACAAGAACCTTTCTGAATTTTAGACTGATGACTTAAGAGCCTGAGCATCTCCAACCCGAACCCCCCGCAACGCCTTGAAACCCCCTGGACCTGCGACCACCCCGCTGTCATCGCAACCTCTAACCCTGAAGCCCCGAAACCCTCTACACCTAAACGCAAAAACCCTAAACACACTGAAACCCGAAACCCTGAGGCGCCAAAGCCGCAAATCCTGAAATCCTGAAGCTTAAACACCAGGTCCAGAAAAAGCAACTCTAAACCTCGAAAACCTTGAGCCGTTAGGTCATCTGCGGCATGCCGTTCAAGACCCTTAGGTTGGTGTAAACCCTAAACCCTACCCCATTGAAACACGCGAACCCTCGCGAGCCCTCGGGAGCCCAACGCAGGTCACAGCCTTCAGGTGGAAGATCCGCGGCGACAAACCGTTGGCGCGCTGAAGAACCAGCTCTTCGGAGAAGCTCTCGAGGCCCTGGCCCGGGCTTAGGAGCTTGGGGTTTTGCCCTCAAAGAATTTGCTGCGCTTTTGGTTTCAGGAGGCAATTTGGGACTTTCAGAACATGTTGGATCCTGATGCAGACCTTGATCACTGATCTCAGGATTTTTGTGATACGGACCCCTAGTAAGCCACTTAATTTTGAGAAAGCCCGTTTCAACTCTTACCACACACCATAAGCATGCATTGTTTAAGAAACCTGCAGATTCAGTCCAAATTACTTCAGCAGCTACGCCGATTTCAGTTTGTGTATGGAGTTAAGAGCTTTGAGGTTTCAGGTTTTGGGTAGGTGGTCCCAAGTAAGCACAACGGGCATGGATGAGGTCTCCAGATCGGGTGGCCCAGGTTGTTTAGAATTCGGGCCCAGCACTTCTACTCTATTTGGGTATCAGGGTTTAGCGAATCACGGTTTGATAGTCTGAGGAGGGGCCCCAAGTATGTGCCCGAGGCAGTCTGACTTAGGTCTTAGGTATTTGCGATTATCGTGAATTTGTAGGAACGCCCAAACGGCTATAAAACTGTACCAGGCCCTGCCTCATCCATCTAAGCCTAAACCCTTTGTGAACATTACAAGCCTCGAATCGGTTAGAACAAGACCTTTGCGGGATCTCAGACTTTCGGAGTTGTGAGGATTGAGGATTCACGAGCTGTAACCTCGACACCGGAGCCCGAGAATTGAGGCCTGCATGGTTGCTGTTCGAATTTTGTAATAATCGCAGGAAGACTGGTAAGACTCCAGTTATGAGACAAGCTATGAGACATGCGAGTGTGTGTACATACGTATTTCGCTCAGCCTCATACCCGGGTCTTCCGCAACATACTGACTAACGCTTCAGGAATCCATGATGACTGATAGCTATCGTCACCCAATCTACTCATGGTCCGCACATACCCATGATGAGCTGGCTGCTCAATTCTCTTTAGCCCATCGTATTGAAGAAGGAAAAAAGCCCGAGCGGAGCCTTCACAACGGTGGTACGGAGGCTTACTGAATCTTGAAAAATGCTTGATTTGGGATATCCTTAGCCTTCCCTCGCTTAAGGCCAGGAGGTCGGTCCGCTTCATCGCGAGTGGCAAAGTCTTGGAGGATCTCTTGCGGGCTTTGCGGCGGTGGGCTTTCTGCTCTTGTTATGTTTTATGTAGCGGTTATGATTGAGCTTCATCTTATGCGGCTTTCAATCTGCTCCAGGGCAGACCACGTCGTTGCTTGGTGAGCCAAGCCAGCAACCCCTGGGAAGAACGACTCGTTTTGGCGACGTAGAACCCGTCTCACAAACCCTACTTAGAAGAGCGTCCACCTTGTGAGGATCCGCTATCTGCCTCAGCAAACTTCACTGCACCTAGTACGGAAGCTCTCGGTCCTTCAACCGTAGGCCAAGGTGCATACAGTCAATCATGGTTTTCTTTGCTGTCATCAAAACCTCCATCATCATGATCGTCGCTGTGTTTCTCTTGAGTCGTCGTTTAGAAGTGCCGTAGTAATAGCATCGTGTCGCCTCTTGCACTGCATGTTCAAAACATGCTGTTTCAAGAATGTGAGTCCGACTTCTTTGGCTTTGCATACGAGCCAAACTTACGTAGATGACTTTGAAAATCAATCTTCCCTGTATGTCATGTATGCTGATAAGAGCCCCCATCACAGGCACTGCCCAAAGAGCACCCTGCCGCTTACCACACTCCGACACCATAAAGAGCGATGCGTACGTTACAATGTCTGTACCTTCTTCGCCCTAAACTCTGCCCCAAAAATGGCCAATGGTGCATCGAAAGCCTGAGTTTAGACACAAGTAGCACAGCGGCACGGCCGTATCTCTATATGCAGAACCTTTGGATTGTTGGAGGACTCGGTCTCTCTGGACACATACAACCTAGGTCTCGACCTCATCTTATAGGGCTGCAGGACTTTAAGGGTTCAGGCGGTAAAGGTATTAACCAACGGGCTGCTGACAGGCGGTCTCTCTTTGGGACGTGCCTTTCCTTGCGGAGAGTGGCGAGAGAGCAGAGAGAGAGAGAGAGAGAGGGGGGGAGGGGGTTTTGCAGCTAGGCTTGTTTAGCATCGGTTTGGGGGGTTCTAGACCTTGGAGATGATTCGAAGTGTTGTTCTGGAAAGTTGTTTCTTTGGTACACTTCAACACATACTGTCTTGTTTCCACCGTTGACCGTTGCTGTTCCTGTTCCTATGTGGTGTTCGTAGCTTTTGTAGCATACTCGTTTCTCAGTTCGGTGGACATAAGCGCCCGTGTGTGCCCGGTGTAGAATGCATCGTTGTGCATCCGTGCATACATGTGTTTGCGTACTTCAGTGTGTATCTTGCACAGCTCGTTTGCGATTCGCACAGTGGTGACACAGTGCGTCAAATATTTGGCCTTTCGTTGTGTTGGCAGACAACTTCAGGCTTGAACATACTATTCGACGTAGCAATAACGCAGCTTTGCATGGATGTGTCTATCCATCTGTGCGTATGTGTGTGTGTGTGCGTAAGAGGATGTAGGTGAAAGCGCTCCGTGCCTTCATAGGTATGCTCGTGTAGGTTTTTCTGCACTCCGCGTGTACACATGCGCGTGGGCGTGTGCATGTGGTGTGTCGGTGTGGGTCTGTGTGTGTGTGTTTACATATATATATATATATATATCAGCCTTGAGTCTCCAGAGTAACGAGAACAATGACAAGAAGTCTTTGCATTGCATCTTTGTCTTCATCAATCTTCAAAGTATTCAAAGGTTTCCACGGGCTCAACATTTGTCGCTTAATTAGATTCCGGCGGCGACAATGAAATCGACGACAGAGAAGAAGAAGGCAAAGGAAAGGTGACAACCGGCACAGATCGGGACCTACAGTGTGTGTGTGTGTGCGTGCGTGCGTGTGTTTGTTTGTTTGTGTGTGTGTGTGTGTGTTGGAGCGTGTGTATGTGTGTACGGTCCTCGGTCATGGGCTTAAAATGGTCACTCTCCAACCGCAGCCTTTATCATCTTCGCAGCACGGGGACCATCCATTTGCTGTGTGCGATGGTCCAACGAAGCGGCCACAGCAAATGCCCATATCAGGCTGGCCACCGTGCCGGAGTGCCTGTGACATCGTGAATGTAACCTGGCAACCAGCTTCCTCACAGTGTATGGTTATCCTCGCTGTTGCTTCCCAACAAACATATTTCGTCAGTGATTGCACATGTCAGAATATCCGGCTTGCAGAGAGTGCACATGCCACAAGTACGGTCGCAACAATCTGAGCGATTTCCGTGGACTGTTTTAATTTGAAAATCCAACCATGAGCGCGCCCAACCTTGCAGAAAGTGTCTCAACATCCACTTTCCGCCACGGCGCCGTGGTGGTTTCGATATGAGGCAGTCCTCGATGAGGAGAATCCGTTCTTGCACCTCCCGAAAGGGAGCTGCTCTCTCTCTCTCAACCATTCGTCCTCTTTCAGCTATAAGGTATTTAGCCACCCGATGCGAAGCTCAAGGTACCTTCTCTTTGATTCAGAGGACCATAGAGGACCTCTTTCACCCGCGTTTGGGTTAGACGTGTCAGGAGTGCACGCGCATCTGGTAAAGCCACTTACAGGGCACTGTGCACGCGTCTGCCTCCGACTAGCCTGTCTCGCCTGTTTCCACTGCGATCTCTCTATTCCGCCTTTGCACAGTTCGGACTGCAGCAGTTCTGCCACGTTAAATGTCTAATGCACTAGAACGTGTCCTGCTTCGGAATGCGGTCAAGGTCTAATGCAGTAAAGCGCTAACGCCCTTCAAAGCACGATTGGCTGGATCATGCTGTTTGGCAGCAATCAACTGCACGCAACCGCTGTTGCAGCTGCGACGTGTCGCACTGCAGTTTCATCTTTTCGCCCCCATCCCGATGGCACTGCTCCGCGCTGACAGCAACTTCAATTCTGTGCGCCTTGCCGATAAGCCTGGGCTTTCCATATGAGCAGGTCCACAGCCTGCCTTCATGTGGCTTTGCAAATTTTGCGGAAAAACTGCCGGTGAACCCGGCACCTTGACTGCCAGCTCTCGGTGCCCCTGCAGGGGTTCTGCGTGTGTGTGTGCTGTCCTCGGTCATGGGCTTCGGGAGGTCACTCTCCAACCACAGCCTGTTTCATCTTCGCAGCAGGGGGGCCATCCATTTGCTGTGTGCGATGGTCCAGCGAAGCAGCCACAGCAAATGCAGACATCAGGGTTGGCCACCGTGCCAGAATGCCTGTGACATCGTGAACGTAATCCTGGCAACCAACTTCCTCGTTGTGTATGGTTATCCTCGCTGTTGCTTCCCAACAAACACATTTCTTCAGTGGTTGCACATGTCAGAATATCCGGCTTGTAGAACGTGCACAGTTCACATGTACGGTCGCTTCAATCTGAGCGATTTCCGTGGATCCAACCATGAGTGCGCCCAGCCTTGAAGACAGTCAGTCTGTGTGTGTGTGTGTGCGTGCATGAGTGTCTGCCTGTTTGTACATTGGTTTCTTGGATTGCCTGTCAGTATCGTCAGTATCGAAGGTTTGTTCTAAGCACAAAATGTCGGGCTTGTACATACCCCAGAGGCTGAACCCGACAAGTTTAAATACGTAACCTTGACGCACCCTCAATCTGGAAACCTGTCCCTCAACGCTGAAGCCACGGACCTTACACCATAGTTTTGATTGTTCGTGTGAATGAGGCCCGGAGACTCACATCTGCGTGTCCATCAGCGACCGATCCCTTGCGATGCTGAGCTGCGAATACAACCATCACTCGTATACCCTCAGCCTTAGGCTCTTGTTGGGTTTAGGCTGTTTCCTGTATGCGGCAAGAATCCCCAGACCCTCAAGCATACATCCAGTCCCTCAGTCCCGAAGCCTAAACATGAAGCTATCCTTTCAGACTTAAGCCTGCAACCTACATACTATAGCAGCTCTGAAACACTCTCAACCCAAATGAAAGTCCAAACCACCTTAGGCCAATGAAGCCGCGAGGCATCTGAAGCCCGATACCCTTAAACCCTTAGACCCTGAACGCTGGAACTTTAATTTCCAGTCACGGAGCTTCCACAGACAATGGAGCTAAAACACGGCTCTGAGTGGGGTCATACTGTACCTTTTTACAGATTATATATGGGAACACTACGACTTATGACTAATGATGCAGCCCCGTAGTATGTACTGCGCTTTTCAGGTGAAGGTTAAGTGGCCAGGGATCAAGGCTTTGTGGAACCTAAGATGACTTTATAGCATTTTGCAGTTTAGGCTTGAAGGTTTGGGATGTTTTGTATCGCCTTGCAATCTGCAGGGTTTCGTCGACAGAATCATATGCACAGTATCCCGCAGCCCGGCTTCCAAGTGTTTCAGCCTGACAATCTTTGGTGCGAGACATGTTCCAGCTGTCGGTTTTATCGGGTGCATATCGATGTCATTTTGGGGAACTTGCAGATTTGCAGGGGTATCCTTTCGGGGGAGCCAGCCATGACGCCCTTTTTGTCATGTCAGGGTCATTGCTCAATCCTTAAAACTCCTAGGAGCTGAATGCCTAAACCCCAAGCCCGAGACCTCGCAACGTTGAACTTAAACTGCGCGCCCAGGAAGGATGCAAGCAGTTCGACTCGAAGATCAGCGCAAGCACAGATCTCAACGTCGTTGGTGTTTTTCTGGTGGGGAGGCTTTCTAAAGCACAAGGTTGTGAGTTGCGGCACAGCGTCCCCATTGATGTAGGAATATCGGGCACCCTGACCGTTATCCCATCCCATTTGCTGTTGGACCCTTCCAGTCTCTTTTCATGACATGCATTTGTTTCTTGATTTAATGCCATGCATTTGTTTCTTGATTTATCCTGTGTAAATGTGCGTCTATCTATCTCTACATACAATATATGTATACCCATGTACATATGTGAGTATATACACATCTACATGTGTGTATATATATACATACAAACATACATACCCTGCCTACCTACCTACCTACCTACATGAACACATACACAGACACATACATACATCCATGCATACATACATGCATACATGTATCCATCCTCTGACAAGCAACTGCATTTAAGCCTTGTTTCTCTCTTTATGTTTCGTAAGGGTTTCGCTGTAGTGTTCAACCACGCCGCGCATCCAACATGCCTTTTCGATGTAACTGTGTTCAGCCAACACTTGTCTAACCAGGTATAACTGACATCTATGAAGCGATGATATGTGCAGACAGTTTCAGTATTTAGTAGGTTTTCAGCCGTTGCGTCATAATTGTCCCTCTACCCTCGACCTAGTTTCGCTTCCTCTAACCTGATGGCATCAAGGTGCCTGACCGGCAAGCCGAAGAGCCGCCGTCTTCGCAGGAGTTGTGCGGGAAAGGGTTCAGGGGAGTTCAGGGTCAGAAGTTAATACCCCTCAATTTGTCTCTCAATTCAGCCATCATTTTAAGAAGGGTCCCTTGTATAATCTGTGGAAGTTTTCTTAATTAAGGACCTTATCCTGAGACCTAGATAGGGGCCCAGGCACCTTGAGCCCCAAATCCTACCGCTGAAAAATTAGATTCTCGTTTAGCCTTCCTCCGCTGGGGTTGAGTTCACGAATTAGTAACTAGGGTGTAGGGATCAGCTTTGGGAAACCTTCAAATCTCACTAGAGCCAGAGATCCCAAGAACCTTATGTAATTAGATCCCAATAACATTTAACTAACGGATATTTGTTATTGGGAGCATATTTTTAATTCAAGAAAATTGGGCTCTCCTGGTACCCTGAGTTCAAGATATAGTTATTGGGATCTAGGACGAGGATGTAGGCTTGTATATTAAGCTCAGTCAGAGACCGGGCCGTCCAAGCAGACCGGGCCATGACATCTCGAGGATTTGCTTCAAGCGGACGGGACTGGAATGAGTCCAGCAGCGTCTACAGCTCCACCTTCACCAAAAAGCAGCGAAAGGAAGGGAACAAAGTCATGAAGACATTCCACGACTTGAGGCTTCAGTACGGAGTGGCGACTGAGTTGCGCCCGGCGTACTGGAGCAAGCACCCCGTTGTCCCAGACCGCCAAGACCCGTGCCGATGAAACCTGCGTTTTACATAACATGCAATTTCTTCGGTCTCTTGGCAGGATTGCCAGCCTTACTCTCGAATACCCGCAACCCTCAGCCTGCAGCGCTGGGGCTTCTTGGATTTAGGCGCTATGGCACGGGGTTGAGTTTAGGGGCTCAAGCTTTGGTGTACCGGTTTACGACGTTTGGGTCAGCGGCCTGGTAAACACCCGGTTGGACGTTCGTGCAGCGAGTTGAGACTCAAACCGAAGAAATTGAAACCCGAACCCTCGGCCCAGTTCTTTCCACTGACTCGTAGTACATTCTACTAAACTCCTTCGTATCGAGCCTTGAGTCATCCAGGGTCTTCTTGGTGTAATACGGGGACTTCGGATACTTGGGGTTTACTGTCAGGCTTTAGGATACCGACGGTTTTGGGCTGACTGTAGGGTTGGCGTTTGCGGACTATGAGCCATTGAACCAAACCGTGGTGATAAGACACCGAACCATACGGGTGGAAGTGTATCCCAAACCGAAACCAAGCGCCTGAGCCCACAATCCCAAACGTTAACCCTGAACCACCGGTCTACACCTTAAAGTCCGAACCGCACCATCCTGATGGCCTTCGTCAGTTGCCGGATCTGGGGATGTGGAGCATGCTTGCCGGTCTGCTCACCGTTGCAGGCCCACTCGTGGTCAGGGGCATTGGGTTGGGGTACTTAGGCTTTCGATCTTAGGGTGGTGGTGCTTGCGGTTTGGGGCTTAGGGCACTTCGGATGCAGGGTACTGGGCTTGGTATTGGGGTATGTAGGGCGGGTTTAAGGCCTGGGGCATTAGAAGAGAGCAGGGTTTTGGGTTTCAGGGTTAGGGCTTCAGGTGTTGGGCCATCGGGGTATTCAGATTCTGCGGCATGGGGTTTGGGCTCTGGGCGAGGAGCCGGAGGTGTTGAGGGTGATCGTATGTCTGCACACCGAAGTCTGTAAAGCTTGGTATTATTCTGAAAGTTGTGCCCCTGGTGTTGGGGAAGTACGGTTATCTCTATGTGGAACCTCGAGAGCTGGGGTATTCAACAACTCACGAGTCAGATGAGGGGTAAACTCTAACGAGCTGCCGACGTGCTGCTATTGCGGAACTTGATTGCCCAAAGCCTGGAAGCAGCAGCACTTCACCCGATCCTCCAGCCTATAGGTATTTGACATTTGGTAGGGGCTGTAGAGGTGCTAGTCGTTAATTTCTACATTGGCAAAGTATAGTCTGCAAGAGCCACCAAAAAATGAGGAGGTTTGTAGAGGGTCCCGAAAACAGCCCAGTCGAAGGTTGCGGGATGTCGGCTTTAGGGCTACTCATAGTCATCTCGATAAACCCTGGACCCTACTGTTGGGGCTTCGTCTTAAAGCTGCAAACCCCAAGCCCTCTGTCAGGTGCGGCACTCCCCTATGCTGTGCAAAGACACCGGCAACTGTCCAGCAACATGTGGAGCTGGCAAAGTTGGAGCCGTCGTCAGGTTTAGGGTTTTCGGAATCAGGGTTTCTGGGTATTTTCTGCTTGAGAATTTCTGTCCCCCGTCTATCGAAGATACTCGTGCTGCAATTTGGAATCTTAGCCTCCTCAAATGCGACCCTGCGCGCGCAGGGTTTGGTTGACTTGTGTTGGGTGGTGAATGAGGGCTTTTCTCGTTTGATGGGGCTCATGATTTTGTTTGTTAATATTGATTAGCTTTATGGTAGTGAGAAGACTACAAGTCGGCCGGCGTTAGGCCGAGACAAGTTAAGATCATGAAGGATAAATATAATGAAAGCATACCGGTCTCATGGGGCCTGTCATCCTTCAGCTAGGTGGGCCCTGAAACCATCAACTCTGAAACCGTACTCCTTAAAGCCAGCTATGCCCGGTCTCCGAAACCGCACACGAAGCTCTACGTTCTCCTGTTTCAACGGGCTCAAGATCTTCAGGGCTGCGGCTAAGTCTGGCCGAGTCCTTTTCGCAGCATGTTGCAGTCCAGGGCTGGGGTTCTTCATTATTGCACGGGGCGCCTGCTGTGGATGGCCCAAGGTTGAACCAAATGGATTCCAAGTGACGGATAATGCTCGCCACTTCAGGAATACTTCTTGAAAATGTTGGGCAGTTTGCCCTGGAGTTTTACTGGTAGACTCTACACGATGTTGAATCCTTCAACTCTAAAAGCCCTACGGGCTGAACTTTGGAACCCCAAACCAGGAAACCCATATCGACTGAAACTGGCCGACACCAGAGCCCAACACCCCAAGCATCCCGACGCCGGCGAAGACAATTCGCCAGGCACTTGATGCTTTTCGTGGGGCTTGCGGCACCCCGGCTGACATAGAAAGAACCATGCCCAACACGGCACCACCATCCCAGGATAACAATCGAGCCTACCTGGGGTGCTTGGCTGGGTAGGGTTATGGGCCAGACTGCTATGTGATTGTTGCCGATAGCAGCTACGGCAGTTCACCATGCTCTTAGCCACTTTGGGAGTCAAGGGTTCGAGCGCCTTGCAGTTGAAGAATCCTCAACCTCAAGCCGCGACAACCTCGGGCCCTAAAGCCACAACACCTTCAGACCTAACACCCCAAACCGCTCGATACTGAAACCTGAAGCCCAAAACGAGCAGTCACAACAACGCTATGCCCGAAACCTGGAATTCCTGAAAACCCTACAGGTGGAGATGATGAAGAAGAGGTGGAATGGAATGATGAGTGTGATCAAGACGTTGATGGTGATAAAGATTTTCACAAGCAAGGTGATAAGGATGGTGGTGATGCTGATAACGAGGAAGATAAAGAATGACAACGCTTGCTATGTTTATCATTATGATGACGCTGCTTCTTACGATGAATTTTCATTCGTCGCTCTGACAAGGCACACGTCGTACCCTAGACATTGCATCCCAAATGCCCACCGCCCTCAGCTTGTGAAAGACCCTTCCGATGTTTTTATAAAGAACAGTCTCGGTCCCTTCCCTAAACTTCCCAGCTCCGTAAGTTCAGGTTTGGCTATACGTTGCGCTGTTCCATGTGCTGCCCGATGGCCTCCAGGCCGGCATTGGGACGTCTTGAACTAACCGAAACGGCTTCCCTGGATAGTACTGTACGACCTTCCAAATATCCTGAAGTCGCAGTAAGCGCAGAGTGATGAACCGGTAGAAAGTTCCGTTCCGCTTGCTGGTAAACCTGCACTCGATAGCCTGAGTCATGAGTCCGAGGAGGTTTCGTGCATAGTATTTGAAGTTCCCCACAGACCTGCGAGCTTGTCACCCCACACCTTTGAAATGAGCATCAGGCAGGCATATGAAGGAATGGGGGGAGCATTACCTTGAACCATAGTTTCAATCCTAACCCGTCTTAAAGCTTGTGCCCTTCTGACTTTCTGCTCTTTTGTAATGATCCTATGAGCCAGAGACTCCAACATCCCACAATCACCCTGGAAAAGAGCTTTCCAAAAGTCCCCCTGAAGCTCAAAGCTAGGGCAGTCCTTAGAGCTTTGTGTTTCAGTGACCACAACCCTCCAGCGCGAAGTGCCCAAAAGCCCTAAGCCTTTGTCAGCTTTTGCTGGCTGCTCTTCGTTGGTGTCTGAGACGAAGAGAAGGACTCTGACTCTGGCATTTCTTCCAGGGATTCCAGTGAGTTACATGATGTTAGAGGCTTGGTTTTCCAGCACGCTGTAGTTCTGGAGCTTAAGCCATCCTTAGGACCTAAACCCTCAATCCAAACTCACAGGACTCGCAGGGTTTATTGCCTGTCGGCTTTGGTGGTTTGGAGCTTCAGCATTAGGGCATTGGAATCCTGGAAGGCTTCAAGAGTTTAGACTTTAAGATGCTTTGCAAATCCTTATAAGGCCTCTTGATTTAAGAGCTTGCTAAGCACAGATCCGGCTTCTTACTGTAAGGGTCAGGCCTCGATTTGGGGGGGACTTCAAGTGTCGAGATTAGAATGTCTTTACGATGTGGAGTTTGGGACTTTCACCCCTCTTAACAGGGGACAGGGCGTACACCCGACAAAAAGCGTATCAGGGCCCTAAGTGTTCCGGGTCTAGCTTATGACCCGAGCCCCAGCTTTTAGTGCGAGAGCCTCGCTGGATTCTCGCCGCCTCCAGGCTTTCCTTGGGCCAATGGTCTTCCGTCGGGTTGACTATTGTTGATGGTTGTAAGGTTGATAGTTTGCCAAGCGTGTATTATGACTGAACAATAAACATTATCAGTTGATACTAAAACTGGGTAGTACACAATATGCGCAAATAGTACTTCCTGGTTGTAATTTATGTTCGCTAAACTTGACAGCAGCGAAGATTGAGTTTGCTTAGTCTGAGATACTACTAAGCTCATATCAAGTAGGGCTACTTATTGGTATGAACTGATACGGATTAGTTTGTTCCCAATCAGTGTGGTGCACACTGCACACACTGCGGGATTCTATCGCTCAGACCGTTCAGAGTAAAGAGAACTGATAGCATAGCCGCAAAGCATCCATGGCATGGAAAACCGCTGCATGCGACGATGCTCCCGCTGTGGTGCAGCGCATGTTCTGCGCTCACATCCTATTATTTGCACAGGATCCGTGCGGCCGGATCCTTCGAAAATCTGGGGTCATTGCACTGTAAATTCCAATACATTGGTCAGGGGGAAGAGTGTTGGCCGTGCTCTCCCTTACCTAGCTTGTTCATCTTTGCCCTATCGACCAGTGGCTACAAAGCTTGGGAACCTGTATGGGTGCGACCAGGGCTGATCTCCTGGTGTTGGTCGTCCTGGACGTCATGATGGTTCTCGTGGTCAGGTCGTCGTGGTGCTGTATCACTGTTCGGGGGTCCAAGCTGGCATGCTTCTAGTAGGGTTTATGAGCATTTTGTGTATACACACATACATTACATTACATACATACGCACGTGCGTACGTACGTACATACTTACATACATACAGAAAATATCTAAATACACGTCGATAGATAGGTAGATACATAGAGTAATGAGATGTCATGCACAGGACTTCTGGCAACTGGCAACAGTGGCTGCTCTTCTCGTAAAGACGACGCCGAGCCAGTGACTCAGAGGATTCTGCAACTAGAGGCTCAGAGGATTGGTGTGATTGGTGTGCCCCAAACCAGCGCCCAAACACAAAGTAGTGGTAAGGCGCTGAGGCAGTAGACCTTTCAACAGCGGGACTTCTGTTCCTAAATTTGGACTCTCTGAGTAGAGGCTCCGAGCCTTTGTATCCCCAGCTGGTAGTGTTTCGGATGCGTACTTACTGCGAAACAAAGTATCCCCGCAAAAACCCGAACCCCAAACCCCGCATCTCTTCCCTGTGCTGCAGTCGGAGTAACTGCTCGAATGAAGACCCTGGTCCATAGACCTCCTTCCTTCATTAGGGAAGGAATAGGCTAGTAGGGTATCCTAGCAGCCGGGGACAGTCTCGACGGGCTTCAAACTTCGGCACCATGTGGTGGGCATGGGTGCCTTGGAACATTTGCTAGTGTATGTTTCGTCACCACCAAGCCCCAAACCCATATGCATTGATTGGCTCAAACCCTACAATCGCCTCTATCCACAGAGTCGCACGGCTTACCCAAGCCCTCAGAGTCTTAGCAACATAGTGCTTCTGTCGTACATGCTAGATTTTGAGACGCTGCAAGCCCAGGAGAAGTCAACCCTTTCCCTAAGCCTCAAAGCATAAACGCTTAAACCCGAACCCCTGAACCCTAAACCATACCCAAAACCTTAAATCCGAAGACCTAAGACCCCAAAGACCTGAAACCCAAATCCTCACAAAAGAAACCCAACCCCCTACCCCAGATCCTAAAACCAAACTAGGCCGTCAGGCTTTTTCTCCAGTGCAGTCGAGGACTAGCATATACCTAATCAAGGAATATGCCTTAAAGTTGTAAGCATAACAGAGGCTTCCCTCAGCTACAGGGTACATTGGGGCTCTCAAACCCTCAACCAGAAGAAGCTCAAGTCCGAAAACCCCTTGTTGCTTTTTTTTTCTTCTGACCTCAACCTAGTGGTCGTCGCGGTCCGCCTCGAACTGGCGCTGCGCGTGTGTTACTGCCGCTCTGCGGTGCCACGCGCGCTGCCTCCGAGGC